>RJWK010039073.1:0-20543 GCA_004363435.1 Platanista minor | reverse complement strand
TGCGGTCCGCGGGCCTCTCACCGCTGTGGCCTCTCCCGTCGCGGAGCACAGGCTCCGGACGCGCAGTCTCAGCGGCCGGCCGTGGCTCACGGGCCCAGCCGCTCCGCGGCATGTGGGGTCTTCCCGGACCGGGGCACGAACCCGTGTCCCCTGCATCGGCAGGCAGACTCTCAACCACTGCGTCACCAGGGAAGCCCTACACTTTCTTTTTCTTGTTGTTGTTGGTATGTGTGTGTGTGTGTGTGTGTGTTTATACCAACATTTAAATATATGTATATTTAATGTTATATTTACCCTTCCTTTTGTTGGGTAAACAGAGGAGACCCAAATACAACTAACTGTGGCTTTTTAGGGCCCAGATGGACCTCAGAGCTCAACTCCTTCATCCTCTCTGTGATTCTCTCCCTAGATGAAGTAGCCGAGGTCTGGCGATGCCCCCCAGGGCATGCAGTTGGCCACAGGCAGAGCCAGGACCAGAGGTAAATCCCATGACCCCCACCAGTTCTCACTCCACCTCTCTGCTAGTGAATTATGGTGTCACCACACTCAGCGGGAACTCATTTCTGGCATTACCTTTGAGGATCTATCTAGCACATTATAGGACCCAAAAGAAATAGCAACATATTTAATGTCAGGGTACTTTGGTTACATTCCTTGTTCTAGAATGAATTTGTGTGATTTTTAGCAAAGCACTCAAAACTTTCTGAGCCCCAGCTTCTCAAATGAAAAACTGAGGAGACTAGATAATGTGATCTCATCCATTTCTAAGATTCTGAAGCTGGTCATCTTTCCTTTGGTGGGGAACAAACACGTTTATGGTTGCATTTAATCCTCCAAGGAATGTATCACTTCTGTGTATTCGTAGCACTGTGGGCCTCCTGTGCTATGTGCAGCTCCCTGGACAACTCACAGCCCTGCTCTCCTCTTTCCCAAGAAGGATAGTACGTCTCTAGACTGGCGCTTTTTCTTATCTTGGTCCTTATTGAGCTGGTCTGAGAAATACAATCCGACACATCACGTGGCAGCCTCTGGAGCGCCATGAACCGGAGGAACGTGGAAAAGAGGGGACGCGCTTATAGGTGAGAATGAAGGATGGGAAGGGGTGAAGGGAGCAGGCCTGTTAGGAAAGCAGGCTTGTACCAGCTTCTATGCTTGCAGCGAAAAGAGAGACTCTCAAATACTACACGGTTATTAGGCCAATTATAGCTGGACTCTTAATGATCCCACCCAAGTGCAGCCACAACACCAACTGGTTTTTAAGTCAACTGTAATAATAGGTGTTGGCTGAATGAGGTGCTATTGTGATTAAGTAGCAGGAAATTAACTAGAAAACAAGTACCAATGGGTCAGTCCCAGAAGAGAATGAGAGGAAGAATGTTCGTGGCAGTGAACACAGGAGAGGCTTGACTGTTACGGAGTCATCAGGAAATAAATCTGCCTGAGGGGCACGGACAGCTGTCGGTGCTGCCGAGATGGGACGCAGCCTGTGCAGGGCAGATGAGGAAAAGGGCAGGTGAAAAAGTCTGTAGAGGAGACGATACACTGGAAACATAGGGGGATCTTTGGACTTTATATAAAAGAGCCGCGAAAATAAAATTTCTTAAAGAGCCTTTCAGAGAGACAGGAGCGGGGAGCTCTGAGACTGGGAGTGTGGTCCTCAGGCCACGGGCAGTGGACCCTGTTCCCCGGCACTCTCCTCGGAAGTTGGATTGACAGTATACAGTTGGAGGTGCAAGTGAAGTTTTGGAACAATGTCAGAAGGGAAAATTGGGGAGCTTTTGACTAAAATATAAATTTCTTGTACTAAAAGACCACCAGGCTAAAGCGGAGTGAAGTGCTGAGATGACAAGAGTTTTGGAGAGGAACAGGCCTGAGCGCCACCCCTGCCGGGACCCCTACCCCCTGCCCTGGAGGACTGCACTGCACAAGCAGCAGAAAAGCACAGGTGTGGAGAAAGTCAGGAGCCAGAACAGGGTTGACGGGACCCATGGATCTGAGATGTGAGAGGAGCAGACACAGACATAGGTCTGCAGGAGCCAAAGAGTGCAATCCAGATTTGCCAGCGCTGGCCGTGGAGTCCCACACCTGTGGTGATACCTAAAGGGGCTTGTCCGTGGGAAGCAACGTGAGACTGGTCGTCTCGGAATGTGGGCCTGGGCAAGTCAGCGGGGCTCTTTCCCAAGTCAGGACAAGGTGGCTGGTTGGCAGTGTGCCAGGGGAAGGGTTGCCCACGAATGAGTGGGTTCCCTCCTATTGGGGACATTAAAATGGAGGCTGCTTGTCCACTTAGGAGATGTACTGGTGGCTCAGGCGGTCAGTGGAGGCCAGAGAGGGTCGGACTTCACCTCACCTCTGTGGATCTTTTCAAGCTATCTAGGGAAGAAATCAAATATATACAAGGCACTCCTGCAAAACAAATAACAGACCTCCAAACCAGATGAAAACTCAAGGGCCCTCTTCCACAGATGGGTCACCCATGACGTCCCTGTTCCTAGAAACACTTGCTGGCCACTGATAGCCAGCAGTGCCTCCTATTAAGGTCATGAAAGCTTTAAGTCACTTCCATCTAGATTATCCTTAGGATAAGTCGATTTGCTGGTGACATATCCAGAGGTCTTTGGGAGGTGTGGGAAAAGAATATAGGAGTTCGAGTCAGAGCTGAATTCGAGTCCTTGGTATTCGCGGGCTATTTGAAAAGTCAGCCTCTCTGAGATTCCCTGCAAAAGCCATCTCTAACGTGGGATAAGAGTCGTCCCTGGGGCTTCCCTGGCGGCACAGTGGTTGACAGTCCGCCTGCCGATGCAGGGGACACGGGTTCGTGCCTCAGTCCGGGAAGATCCCACATGCCGCGGAGCAGCTGGGCCCGTGAGCCATGGCCGCTGAGCCTGCGTGTCCGGAGCCTGTGCTCCGCGACGGGAGAGGCCACAGCAGTGAGAGGCCCACGTACCGCAAAAAAAAAAAAAAAGAGTCATCCCTGCATGACGGATGCAGATGCTGGGGACACTTAGTGAGATGTTTTCGGAGTTGCTCATGGAACTATGAAGTGCCATAGCCGGTGCCGTGTGACCGGCGTTTCTGAGGATGACTCCGTTCCCCCCACATTGCTAATCGGGTGCCTCTGTCAGGTCTGCTTCGTAGGAATCAGGGGCTTGTGTCTGAGGCACCGGGGAGCGTGTTTTTCCGGACCATAGCAGGCACATTCCTGGTGCTGTTGCCAGAGTTCTGAGAGGTGGAAGGAATTCGGGTCAGCAGGTCAGGGTGAGGCTTAGAGTGAGACACTCAGGTGTGAGTAAGGCCAGGTGGAGATACAGGGTCACAGGACGTTGGGCTGGGACTTGTTTAGCCTCATCCGTCACTTTAAAGGTGAAGAAACAGAGGCCCAGACTCCCGGGAATGCACGTGGTATCCGTGTCCGGAGGGAAAGGAAAGAAGGGGACTGAGGATTGGGCCGTGACTCTATCAGCGGCATTAATTTTGGTTAACTTGCTGATCACCCTGGCAAAAGCACAGCTGTGGGCCCTGTTTACAGGAAGAACATCCTCGCTGTCTCCTTGTATCTACTTTCCTCTCCTCTGATCAACCTCCACGTGGCAGCAAACCAGTCTCTCTTTTTTTTTCTTTTTCATTTATTTATTTGTTTATTATTGGCTGCATTGGGTCTTCGTTGCTGTGCGCGGGCTCTCTCTACTTGCGGCGAGCAGGGCTACTCTTCACTGTGGTGCGCGGGCTTCTCACTGAGGTGGCTTCTCTTATTGTGGAGCACGGGCTGTAGGCGCACAGGCTCAGTAGCTGTGGCACGTGGGCTCTAGAGTGCAGGCTCAGTAGTTGTGGTGCACGGGCTCTAGAGTGCAGGCTCAGTAGTTGTGGTTCGTGGGCTCTAGAGCGCAGGCTCAGTAGTTGTGGCTCGCGGGCTCTAGAGCGCAGGCTCAGTAGTTGTGGCACACAGGCTTAGTTGCTCTGCGGCATGTGGGATCTTCCCGGACCAGGGCTCAAACCCGTGTCCCCTGCATTGGCAGGCAGATTGTTAACCACTGTGCCACCAGGGAAGCCCAGCAAACCGGTCTCTTAAAGAAGCCGTTTCTGATTCTGTCGCTCGCGGGTTTAAAACCCCCTGGGGCTCACTCGCACCCAAATGTGTTTCCTGTTGCCTCAGGCCTCACTGGATCTGCCTCCGCATCACCATCCTGGCTCCTCTCTGCTCCCTGGCACTCTCTGTGCCTTAAGCGACCTGCAATGTTGGAGCTGAGGGCCTGCTCTGCTACCAGTCATGTGACTTCATTATTGTTATTTACCCAGAAAATGGGGATAATGATTCTTCCTCCCCCACGGGGGCACTGGGAGGACTAAACTAAAAGCAAGAGCTATGGTTTTTTATTTCTCTTCATCTCTAGGCTTTCACACCAGCTATCCTTTCTGTCTGGTTTGTCCTTGACTTCTCTCCTTTCACTGGTTTAGTTAATTCAGGGCTGCAAATCCAGCTGCCCACTGCATCCAGGCAGGTAACACAGATCTTTGAAGTGGGCAGAGGCGAGGCATTAGGGACCGGTGGGGTCTGCAGTGACACAGGGAGGGAGTCCTGTCTGGAGGCACAGCCGCTGTTTAGTTGCAGCTCACTGTTGCCGTGTAGGAATGTTGCCACATCTTTTGTGTTTTTAAGAGAAAATAACACGTACACACTGCTGTATTTAAACTGGATAACCAACAAGGACCTACTGTGTAGTACAGGGAACTCTGCTCAATATTATGTAACAACCTAAATGGGAAAAGAATTTGAAAAAGAATAGATACATGTATATGTATAACTGAATCACCTTGCTGTACACCTGAAACTAACACAACATTGTTAATCAACTATATTCCAATATAAAATAAAAAGTTTTAAAACTTTTTTAAATTAAAAAAAAAGAGAAGATAAAAATCAGATTTTCTTTTCTTTTTTTTTTTTTTTTTTTTTCTTGGTGGCATATCCTGACTTTTAAATGTTGGGAGGAAATTAGAATATTCTTTTGAAAATATCATGAACACCAATTTTCCGTCCCTTAGCTTCCTCAAGACCAGGTCAGCTCTCACTGTCACGTGTTCTCCTAGCATCCTGCACTTAACAGCATTTCACAACACGGTTGCCATTAGTTAAGTAATTATGTAATCGGTTTTCTTGTCCCGCTCTGTTTCTGGAATGTGTAGAGATGAGACCCAGGGCTGTGTTTCGTGGTGCATCCCCTGTTCCTGGGCAACACCTGCCCACAGCAGCTCTTAACCAAACACTCCTTGAATCAGTGAGGGAACAACGTCAACCTGTCTTGATTTCTCAACACCTCGGCTGGGGTCCCATCCAGCTAGCTGATGCAGGGACCTGTGTCGCCTTGTCATTGTGACATCATTCTGCATTCACAGAAAGACCATTTGAATAAGATACAAGTGGGCAACCCGTTGGTTTTTTTGTTTGTTTTTT
This sequence comes from Platanista minor, assembly GCA_004363435.1. Taxonomy (NCBI): domain Eukaryota; kingdom Metazoa; phylum Chordata; class Mammalia; order Artiodactyla; family Platanistidae; genus Platanista; species Platanista minor. The sequence goes on along the minus strand of RJWK010039073.1, from coordinate 15,091 downwards.
TTTTTTTCTGACAGAGATGAAAACTGCCAAAGAGAACGTCAAGTCTTAGGGTCTCCTGCAGTAACCACAGAACACTGGTTCCCCTGGCTCACATGGGCCTCGATTTCCCCACGTGTGAAACGACCAGGTCTAAGGGCTCTTCCAGAAAAGGAGTGAACTGACCCACGCGGGGGCTCAGGGTTGCTGAGCAGCCCTCGCTCCCTCCCTGCAGTAACCCTGCAACGGTGCGTCCATCGGGGTGGCCCACGGGCAGGGGCAGCTGCAGCAGCTGTAACAACCACTGCACAGCAGTGAGGACGCAATGACCAGAACCGCAACCGATGCCCGAGGTTAAAGCAGAGAGGAGGTGAGCGCTGCCTGCGCTGTGGCCCGGGGCACACAGGGTGGGGGCACCTGTGTGTCCCAGCGCGGAAGATACTTGGGGCTCTTCCTCCCCATCCAGATAACAACACCCAGACAGCACGACATCCCCCAGAAAACACTTGTGTTGAGTTTGCCCTTGCCTGTGGCCCTCTTTTTTTTTTACATCTTTATTAGAGTATAATTGCTTTACAACGGTGTGTCAGTTTCTGCTGTATAACAAAGTGAATCAGTTATACACAGACATATATCCCCATATCCCCTCCCTCTTGCGTCTCCCTCCCTCCCACCCGTCTAGGTGGTCACAGAGCACCGAGCTGAGCTCCCTGTGCTATGCGGCTGCTTCCCACTAGCTAGCTAGTTTACATTTGGCAGTGTATCTATGTCCATGCCACTCTCTCACTTCGTCCCAGCTTTTCCTTCCCCCTCCCCGTGTCCTCAAGTCCGTCTTGGGACAGTAGAGGCACTGCAGAGGTGGTGCTTGCCCTGCCAGGACCTCGGCCGCTCGCGACCTCCCAGCTCCATCTGGGAGGAAGAGGGTGGGTGCTGCTCTTGCCTTTCTAGAAGATGAGCTGGGGTCAGCAACTGGTTCTGAGGGTCCTGGTCCCCATCCTGAGAATCCATTCGCTGAGAGTTCTGTCCAGACAGGGCCTGCCTGTTGTCAGAGGACAGCATCTTAGCTGATCCTGCATGCACTAAGTGCTGCACGATGTTAGCTGATATTTCATGAGTGATTAGTAAGTTTAGCTGCTCCTGCACATACCCTTGGAAACTCTTTCATTTTCTGTACTCTGCATGAGATGCTTATAATCATATTTACATGTCATAGACTGAAAAGAGCTCTTCACGTTAACAGAGTGACTCTCAAACATTCTGAGTGTGCCCTGAGCTGCAGTAAGAGATTTTGCACGGCTACTCAGTACGAACACACATGCAATGAGATGAGTGTGATAAAACAGCAGAGACGCTGACTGCGTGGCACGCACTGGTATTTTCTATTCTTTTGAGAAAACAAGGTTGCAACTCACTAAATTAATTTCTCCACCTCTCTTATGCATTCCAACTGGAAACCTTAAAACTCTGCATTGGAATACTTCTGAACCCAGTTGTCCGAGGGGAACACTGAGGCATCGCTGGAGCAACTTAGGCATGTCTGCACACTAAAGTGATGGCCTGGAGAAAAGCACAAGTGGGTCTTTCAGAGAATTCCAGAGCTCTAACACTTTTAGAGCCACCTGCCACAGTGCGCTCAATTTGCAGATGCGGAAACTAAAACCCAGAATGTGTGACTTGCTCAAGATCACTTAGTGAGAGAGCGATGGGGCTGGGATAAAATGTATCCCCGATTCTGCCAGAAGAGTCTCACCTTCTCTTACGTCAGGAGCACTGCTGCCTTGACCCAGGGAGCTGGGCCTGACACAGAGCTCCCCTGCTCTGCACTGGGGAATGGCCCACCCTGGAGGATGTGAACGGATTTCTCAAGGAAGGTGGATCTCTGACTGCCTGCACGCAGGTGAGTCAAGGATTCCAGCTGAGCTGGTCTTATGGGCGGGGCGGGAGGCAACTGCTTGCAGCAGGGCACCAGGGAGAGCCCACCCCGGGACCTGGAGGGAGATGGGGTGGCAGCCTGCACCTCTCGGCTGGCTCAGACCCTGACCTCTCAGGGTGAGGAGCCGCTCTGCAGGTGGAATAGGTGATCCCCTTCCCCATAGGATACTTTCAGGATGCCCGGGACAAAGACAGGGCTGGGAGGTGCTGGGAGCTGCCTGGCGCTGGCCTTACATCCCTGCCAAGTGCAGAGGGAAGGGAGCCCGAAGGGACAGACAGAGAGACGGAAGTCTGGCACTCGTGCAGCTCAGCTGCCCTCAGTCACCTGGGAGAATCAGCCTGGGGATGCTCCAGGCAGGCGCGCTTGCCCCTGGCGGCCGGGATGGCCCAGACCCTGCAGCCTCAGTAGGCTTCTGCCCACAGCCTTCTGCCCCCAGCAGGCCGCTCAGCCTCGGGGATGCCTTCCTGCTGCTCCGTCCTGGGGACACAGAGGCCGCTGTCCTTAGACTCTGCCCCAAGTCCCAGCCCCGGGGCAGGCACTGCGGCAGGTCCCCAGCTCACCTGTGGCCAGCTGCGAAAAGAGGAGGCCGAGAGTCAGCAGCAGCAGGTGGAGCGCCCTCATGGTGTTGGCAGGTGGCCCGGACCCCCGGGGAGGGCGGAGGCTCCTTGGAGGCTGAGCTCTCAGACGCTTCCAGCGGCTGCAGTGTCACTGGATTTATAGGGCTAGAGGATTGCACAATCGCACAGACCGATCTGAAGGGTGCTGTTGCAATCCCCGGAGTGAAATTCTAAGAAATGACCCTTCACAGCAAGCCCTGAGTCAGCCGGGAGTCACGCGGACACTCTTTTCTCTGTCTGGCTGCAGGCGTGGAGGCAGTCCTCCGGTTCTGTTCTGAGGCTCAGCTGGGCAGTTCAGCTGGCGTTCCCAGAACAGGAGCTCCTGCTAGAACCCCTCTCACTGGGATGGCTCAGGGAGCCCCGAGAGGCGGCCCCCGGGGGGGGGCACTGAGCCTGGCGGCTGCCCTCTGGCGTCCGGCCCTTCAGCTGATGAGACCCCAGAGACTTCACCCCCTTCCCTTATAAAAGCTGAGCCCGTTCTTTGAACATATTTAGGGATGGAATTTTCATCAGGCCCAAGGTTGACTAACACTAGCCTTTTGAGCTTCTGGTTGTTTTTTTTTAATTAATTTATCTCTGAAATCCTTTTTAATCTATGGGCCTCTTTTATCACTGAATTTTTTTTTTTTTTTTTATCAAGACAATTTTTTGAAAGCGGTTTTAAGTGCACAGCAAAATTGAGGGGAAGGTACAGAGAGGTCCCATATACCCCCAGCCCTGCCCACGCACAGACTCCCCCGCTATCTACAGCCCTCACCAGATGGTACATGTGTTACAGTAATGAGCCTCCACTGACATGTCATTGTCACCCAAAGTCTGGAGTTGACATTCGGGTTCACTCTTGGTGTTATACACATCCTATGGGTTTGGACGAAGGGATAGTGACATGTAGCCATCATTACAGCATCATACAGTATAGCTTCACTGGCCTAAAAATCCTCTGTGCCGTCTCTTCATTCCTCCCCTCTGTGCTCAACTGCTGACATCCACTGATCCTTTTACTGTCTCTACTGTTTTGCCTCTTCCAGAACATCATATAGTTGGAATCACACAGTATGTAGCCTTTTCAGATTGGCTTCCTTCACATAAAAATATGCATTTAAGTTTCCTCAAGGTCTTTTCATGGCTTGATAACTCATTTCTTTTAATATTCCATTGTAGATGTAATGTAGTTTATTTATCAAGTCACCTACTTAGGGACATCTTGGTGGCTTCCAAGTTTGGGCAGCTATGAATAAACATCCGTGTGCAGGCTTTTGTCTGGGCATAAGTTCTCAGCTCCTTTGGATAAATACCAATGAGTGCGATGGCTGGATCGTATGGTGAGAGTGTGTTTAGTTTTGTGAGAAACTGTCTGTCCTCCAAAGTGGCTGCGCCATCCTGCATCCCCACCAGCAGTGATGAGAGTTCCTGCTGCTCCGCATCCTCACTGGCATTTGGTGTTGCCAGTGGTCTGTACCTTGGCCATTCAAAAAGATGTGTAGTGGTATCTCATTGTTCTAATCTGCATTTCCCTGATGACGTATGAAATGGAGCATCTTTTCATATCCAGCCTTTCTTCTTCCCAAGAAATGTGTTTCCAGGAAGCATTCAACTGTGGCTTCCCAGAAGGCGAATCCCTAATGTGGCCCCTTGGAGTCAGGAGGCCTGGGGTCCGGACTGGGCTGAGTCTCCCTGAGCTGCCTGGATTGAAACTTATTCTTTCACCTGTCAAACTGGGACGTTGTATTAGCTAATCTCTAAGCAGCTCTCAAGTTCTCATCAATTCTAAAGATTTAAAGAATATTTTATTTATCGTTAATTTTCATTGTAATTCTGTCGGCAACTTTCCTAATGTCTCTGTCAGGGTTCTTAGTTGCAAGCACAGCTCCGGCTGACTGAGCAAGAGAGGAGTTTGTTAAGAGGATGTGGGGTAGCTCACAGAATCACTGGGTGCCTGAAGAACCTGGCTTATAAGCTCTGCTTCCAGAAACAGTGTCCAACCTCCTCCAAGGGACTGGTCTGAGGAGGACCCTGTGCTGCAGCCACTGCACATGAGACACAGGAGCTTGACTTTGCGGCTGCTGCTGCCGCGAGCAGAGCGCCATCTGTACCACAACGCCACGCGCCTTGCAGACACTTCCACTGCACCCCTACCAATGAGAGACAGAGACAGAGGGAGGGAGGGAGGCTGGGGGGAGAGAAACATAGAGAGACAGAGAAAGAAAGAAAAGGAAAGAGAAAAAGTGAGATCAAGGCAGAGAGAAATAGAGAAAATTAGAGGGAACTAAAAAGAGAGAAATAACACGAGATAACAAAGACAGAGGCAGAGAAATAAAATGAGAGAAAGAAAGAAAGAAAGAGAGAAGCACACATACAGAGACAGAGAGAAGGAAGCACAGGAGCAGGTCTCCTCTTCCCCGCCCTTTTCACCTTGAGCCCCACCTCTGACCCCACTGTGCCACCTGCCTGGGTCTGAGTCCCACTTGCCGGGTCTGGTCGGCAGAACCTTGGTCATAGGACCAGCCGCAAGAGAGCCTGGGAAAGCAAGAATGTGGCACGTTCAGCATCTTCGGAGGGTCGTTTCAGCCTCCCGCTAAGCTCCGACAGTGAAGACTTCCCCAAACACTCAAAGGGGTGAGGAAGTCGCGTGGACAAAAGAAATGCAAGAGTTCATCACATTCAAACTCATTCATTCTTTCATTCACTGATTCAAGTGTATGTATTCGGTTCCCATTACATACCAGGTGATCTTTAGGGGCTTAGGGTGCAGTGAGGAATAAGCTTTCTAGTGGTTTCCTGCAAAAGTCTAGCTGGGGAGACAGATGAGGGGACAGACGGTTGCCATGACGCTTGATAGGTGCTCTGATGGGTGGCATGTGGGGACCACGGGCCAAGCCCAGTATCTGAGGCGGTGTATGTGAGTTTAGGCTTTTAGTGTCATTTGAACAGTTTCGGTTTTCTCCTTAAGCAGTAGGGAGGCCGTGGACGATCTGAATCAGAGGAAACACATGAACCAGTTGCTGGTTTAGAAAGCGTCTCAGGGAAGTGTGGAAGTGGATGGAGAGGGCAAGATTGGACTCGGCAAGACAAGGGAAGAGCTGGTGGAGGGTCTTAGCTAAGGTCGTGAAGAGGAGATGAAAGGACACATGGATTCAAGGGACGTTAAGAAGCAAAAGTCCACCAGACACGGAAGGAGACAGAATGAGCGAGACTTCTGGCTCGGTGTAGGTAAAAGGTGATGTCACGGCCCGAGGCAGGATAAACAGGAAGAGGAAGTGATTCAGGGAAATGATGGTGAGTTGCATATGCGTTTGCACGGAAAGAGTGTCTCACATTGGATTCTCTTAGAAGAGGAGCGCGAGCCACGAGTTTGAGTGAACGTGGAGAATTGGGAGACGTAAAGAATAAGGTGAGGGGGGCTTCCCTGGTGGCGCCGTGGTTGGGAGTCCGCCTGCCGATGCAGGGGACGCGTGTTCGTGCCCCGGTCCGGGAAGATCCCACATGCCGCGGAGCGGCTGGGCTCGTGAGCCGTGGCCGCTGAGCCTGCGCGTCCGGAGCCTGTGCTCCGCAACGGGAGAGGCCACAACAGTGAGAGGCCCGCGGACCGCAAAAAAAATAAAAAATAAAAAAAAAAGAATAAGGTGAGGGGAGAGATGGTGTGAATAAGAGGAAGCAGAGAGAAATGTGTTATTAAGGCCACCATTGACTACAGGAGCTGAATTCCACGGGGACTCTTGCAAACAGGGCAAAAGACAATCCCCAGAATCATCCAGGCCAGGGGGTGAGAGAGCTGGAGTATTTGTACCCCCAATGCCTCTTACTCAATGGTTAAAACTGCTCTTAGCGGGACGCTAATTCCTAGGCATCATGACCCCAACATTCAGAAGGATAAGGGGCGAGCTGCCTGGGGCCGAGAGGCCGGGGCCGGCTTTTCGAAGGCAGTGATCTGCGTGGAGTCTGGGGGAACAGGAGCCCCAGAAGGGTCTGCTGCTATGAGATGCGTGGGTATCCGCATGGGGGTCTTGCTGGCATCACACCTATGGGCTTGGCTCTCTGCGGAAAGAGTCGGAAGCTACACCTGGCTTCCGAACTTACCAGCTTCTGTGGGTCGGTTGAAGCCCTGGTAGTGAGTGAAATCCCTAGGAAATAAAGTTTTTTAAAAACCCCAGAGAACACTGACTTTCGAGGAAGGAGGGGAGAAAACCATGGGCGAGTGGGTAGCGGTCAGGGGAAGGAACATCTTTAGAGGAGGGAGGGGCAATCTCTGTCAGATGCAGACAACTTCTCATGCAAAGAAGAAGCTCGTGCTTTGCTGTTTCCACTCCGGCTCTGGGTTTGTCCTTTACTGCTGGCACCTGAGGACTTCATCTCCACTCTCACTCTTGGTCCTGTCGTAACATTTGCTTTAGGTATTTTCCGCAGTCCTTCTATGCGGTTCGGACGGCGTGTCTGGGTGGCAGGTCTGCCGGGCTGCGTCCCCGCGTCCAGCAGCGGCTGGAAGCTCCGGCGGCCGGGTCCGAAGTGGATGTGATGAGGGGACGCCGCTCCAGGGAGCCTGAGGTCGGGGGAGGGGCCGCCCAGCACCGGCCCTCCACCCAAGCTGCAAAGGAGCAAGAAAAGTGAACGTTCCGTGTATTTGAAAGGGATGAGACGTCTCAGCTGCAGAATAAGGCGGAAACCTGGGCCCTTGGCTGTGTATTTGGGGGTGTGCTGGGGGCGGGGCGTGTGGTCGAATGGGGATGTAGGAGGCTGGATTAAAGGGCCGGGGAAGGGGGGCGGTGTACAGCACAGAGTCTGGGTTTGCACGCGAGCCTCTAATCTTCGGTCTCGCTTGCTTTTTTCATCAGCATCAGGAAGCTCCAGGCTTCCACGTTCGAGATCGCGGTTCCTGGGGAGGCCCGGCCTTCCTTGTTTCCCTGCCTGCTGTTCTCCGTGCAAAGCCGGCTGGGCCTGGCACACACAGGCCGCGACAACCTCTTGGCTCGAGCTGCCCCATTTGTGAAGTAGGGAGATTCAGACAGCGCCCCTCAGGTCAGAGCAGCTGGCGTTTGTGGTGTTTACACAGATCGGTGGAGGGATTAGCAGTGACCTTGCGTGGCGTTGAGCTCGTGAGAATAAGAACAGCTACATTCTGACGGCTCACGGGAGCCAGGCCAGTCCGTGTGCCCTGTGTGAATATTTAACTTGGATCACTCCTTATCAGAGTCACACTTGATTGCATTTCAACAATATTTATGACATAACAGCAACTCCTGAGCACAGCAGGAGTGAAGAATGTGCTTTGCTCTTGGGGGGCTGGTCGCTCCTGTGGGTGAGCCATGCTCTTGTCCCCTGCCATCTCCTCTGAGAAGCCCTCCCTGGCCTCCGCCCCTTGTCCTAAAAGCAGCTGGTACTTCTGAGCTGCCCCATCGCACCTTCCTTCCCTGTCACAGTGACTGTCACGTCCTCTGCATGCTTGCTGTGAGGTTTGAGGGAGGGGCTGAGTGGGGACCCCCATCATCTCCACCCCCCAGGCTCTGGTGTCCGGCAGAGATAACCGGTCGCTGGAGGAAATGAATGAAACGAGTGCTGCTATGGACTGAAAAGTGTCCCCCCAAATTCCTGTGCTGAGGCCCTGTATTTGGAGACGGGGCCTTTAAGGGAGAAATTAAGGTTAAATGAAGTCACAAGGCCTGATCCCGTAGGATGGGTGGTCTTACAAGAAGGGAAGAGCACCATCTCTCTCTCTGCCACATGAGCGCACGGGCAGAAGGCAGCCTCCAGAACTGTGAGACATAAGCTTCTGTTGTTCAAGCACCCAGCCTGTGTGTTTTGTTACAGCGGCCATAGCTGACTGATACAAGTGTCCTCACTTTGGTTAACCCTTCGTTTCCTAGGACCTCACTCCTGGAAGCACCCCAACCTCCCGGCACCCGGATGATGTTCCCTCTCTAAACGTCACAGCCCGCATTTGTTTGCATCCTAATAGCATGCCAGGATTTCAATCTAAGATGGAACCAGAGGATATAAAACGGAAAAGCTCATGCATGTGCCCTCAGAAAAAGAAAACTTAAGCACTGAGAAACAGAGCTGCCATAAATGCCCCATTTACAGAAAAGTGACAATATTGGAGCAGGGACTTGGTCAAGGGCTGCCTCATATCAGCCTTGGAAAGTTTGCTTATGATTTCTGGAGGTCTGAAAAAGAAATGACCTGGGTTGGGCTGAATTGAGCTTTGTTTGCCTGCCTAGGCTGGTTTTGTCTGCTCGGGGGACTTTCAGGACTGGTCCCTTTTTTTAAAATTGTTTTTATTTTAATAGACTCTAACTGGACTCTCCCCTGTTGACATTTCCTGCCCATAAACACAGCCTGCTCCACAGCTTTAACCCACTCGCTTATGGCTTGCTACAGTTCACGTGTCCTGAATTGCAGTTCCTCTGCTGTTCCCGAACAAACTCATCTTTTTGACAATTTTGAGCTTGCCTCGGTTTACCTCTTTTTGTGGGTCCATGATAGCTATTTTTATATTGTTCTACTGTGTCTGAAAACAGACTCTAGTTCTCTGTTTACAGTTTGGGGCCACCTCTGAAGGGCCTGCATTCCTTACTGCTTCTGGGACAAGGCGATCATCAACACACTTTACCATAAAAGGCACGTGTCAGGTTCTTTTCAGGGAGAAACTTGAGATTTAAGCCCATTTGTGTGGGGTAAAAGAAAAAGAAAATATGTGTGTGTGTGTGTGTGTGTGTGTGCACATTCACATATGTAAATGCAGGGGAAAAAGTCCAGAGCCTAAAAAGAAAATCACCAGACGTTACCAGTATTTGCTTCTGGGAAAGGGAAGGGGGTTTGGAGGGACAGGTGGGGAAGAAATCCTACCTGTATTCCCGCTGTACATTTTCATTCTGATTACTCCACTGATGGATGTCACGTTTTGTTTTGAGGCTGCATGTGGCCCAGAATTTCCAGCACTTCCCCCTCTTCTCTAGCTGGTACCTGACCTTGATTACAGCTGGTGGGGTCGCGTCCTTGGCTGGCTGGTCTCTAGGACACGTCTCCTCGCAGGCCGCGTGGCCCGCCGCTTCCCAGAGGCAGGAGCTGTTTGTGTCAGGTGTTGATCACACGTTCGGAGCATGAGACCTGGTCGGGGACAGTGGGACAGGGGCATGATGGCAGCACCTGCCTTGGGCCCTACCTGCTGAAGATCGAACCCAACTCCGGGGGGCTGAGCTCATTTCAGGCCCAACTTGGGGACCTTTCTGGAGTTGGTCTCAGCTTTGGATGCTAGAGCTGGCTAGCCTGACGAGCAGAGCCGGACGGAGCCCCTCCCCAGGCCAGGTTCGCCGTGGGGCCTCCCACCCTTGTGCCTGCAGTGAACCACGAGGGGTCTCGAGCGAGGGGAGCTGGATCAGCCCCCGAGTCAGACGGACTGGATTTCAGTTCTGTACCTCCACCTAGAGGCCGGGCCAACCGGACATGGCATTTAGCTGCCCTCCTGCTCCGCAGGAAAGATAAGTAGACCCAAGACCAGAGGGTTGTGTGGCTTTAATACGTTTGTGCCTAGAAAGTAATTGCCAGGCGGGAGGGTTTAGTAAGTGCTGTTCTTACAGCGCCTGTTTCTATTCTTTCTCCCATTATGAAGCATTGTTATCCCCACTTGCCTGGATGACACACCTGGACGGGCAGAGAATAAGAAACAGCTCATGGGTAGTAGGTCCTGGATCGAACCCAGAGCAGCAGTGTAGCACAGCCGTCCTGACTGACCTCAGACCCTAGGCAGAAGGTGACTGTGCTGAGTGTTTTCTTGGAGGTCATCACCGATGTTGGTTTTATTTACAAAAACAATACACATGTGGCAAAAAGCTAAAACAACACTGACGTGTATCAGCAGAAAATGGAAGTGGCCTGGAATTCTACCTCCCTTAGAAGGAAGGATGGCTAACAATTTGGTTTCTCTCAGTCCATGACATTGTCCTCTATACACACGGAGGTATCTCTCCACCAGGCCTCTATGCATACGTATATATTTTAAAGGGAACATACTGTAATACGGGTCTGCAGCTTGCTTGATTCCCACTTTTCATTTGGACCTCTTTCTATGTCATTGGGTCAACTTCATTTTTATAACACATGTACAATATGTGTGAATTCCGTGGACAGTGAAATACTTCTGGAAAATTTACTTTTTTTTGGCGGTACGCGGGCCTCTCGCTGTCGTGGCCTCTCCCGTGGCGGAGCACAGGCTCCGGACGCGCAGGCTCAGCGGCCACGGCTCACGGGCCCAGCCGCTCTGCGGCACGTGGGATCTTCCCGGACCGGGGCACGCACCCGTGTCCCCTGCATCAGCAGGCGGACTCTCAACCGCTGCGCCACCAGGGAAGCCCAAATTTACTTATTTTTGAAAGTTCTGGTAAGACGTACATAACATAAAGTTGACCAATGTAGCCATTTTTAAATGTCCAGCTCAGGGCCCTTAAGTACCTCCACACTGTAGTGCAAACATCACCACAGTCCGTCTCCAGAATGGCTCGTCCCTCCGAAGTGAAACTCTGTGCCCAGGAAACAGTAACTCCGCCTTCTTTGCCCTAGGCCTCAGGTAACCACCATTCTACTTTCTGTCTCTGTGAATCTGGTTACTCTGTGAGTACTCTAAGTACTTCATATGAGTGACTTCATATAAGTGGAATCATACAGTAGTTGTCCTTTTGTGACTGGCTTATTTCACTTAACGTAATTCTTCAAGGTTCACTCATGTTGTAGCACGTGTCATAATTTCCCTCCTTTTGAAGGCTGAATAATATTTCGGAGCACTTTGAAGAAACACAAGATTGGTAGTAATTCTTTTTTGTTTAACGCATTTTTAAAAATTGCAGTATCGTTGATTTACAATGTTGTGTTAATTACTGCTGCACAGCAAAGTGATTCAGTTTTACATATATACGTTCTTTTTTTAAAATAGTCTTTTCCTTTATGGTTTATCATAGGATATTGAGTACAGTCCTCTGGTAGTGATTCTACAATCCAGAAAAATCTCTAACGAACGACCTCCTCTCTTTTCTCCACTCACACCCTCTTCCTCTACTTAGTAGGGCAAACCTCAGAGATGGTGAACTTGTGAATGGATGCTCTCAACTCCCACCCCACCTGCCTAATAATCCTCCTGGGATGTGCTACAATGCCTCTGACTTCTTTTCCAGAACTGAGTGTTGGACAGTGTCCCTCACTGGATATAAACACAATAAAGGTACCATTTAAGGTCATAACCCTTGTGCTCCCCTCAGGCAGTGGCAGGCGTGCTCTGACACGTGGGACTGAGGGAAGAGCCTGCTGGTCAATCACAGGTATCACCTTTTCACGATGACACCCAGAACTGCTGCTTGCTACCAGTTACAACTGTAGCCTCCCGATATCTGAGCTGGAAGGGACTCCAGCGCTGACTCTGGAGAATTTCTGCATCCCATGGAAATGGGTTTTTTTTGGAGTAGGAGGGTTTCGCTGACCATGTTTGTGTCTGCCTGGCACTCGGATCTGGCTCTCTGGTCTAGCTAGGGAGGGCCGTGCCGCCCAGGGAGGCCATACAGGCTTCTCACCCTTGAAGGTGAGCCCACAGGGCTCACCAAGTTCCTTGACTTATGGGGACCTGCTTTTATTTCACACGACAGTGAACAATACCTGCCGGTTGCCGAATACCTGCCAGGTTGATTTTTAGTGTTACCATTGTTGAGAACAAAGGCTGTTGGAAGCATCCCAGAAACTTCAGGGAATGATTGCTTCATCCAGTTTATTCTGGGTGTGGAGCAAAGGAGCTGCCAGACCCTAAAGGGAGTAGGATCAGTTTTGTGTGTGTGACTCTCCATTCCCATCAGAAGTTCCCCCCAAATCATTTCCTGCTGTAACCAGCTCTTCCCATGGGTAATTGGTGCGCTGACTTTCCAGACATAAGAATGCTTAATGACGTCAGAAATCTGGAGCTGCCAAAGTCATCAGGATCTGGGAAAGCCTGTGCTGGAGCCGTAAGGAGGCAGGATGGTCTCGGGGGAGGCCCCACTGGATGAAGAGGTGGGGACCCTTCTGAATCAGGGCTCAGGTACATCTGGGCGTGTAGGATCTCATATGTTACAGGCCATCCGCCACCCTCGGTTTCCCATCTGGTAAAAGAAGAGGGTGAATTATATGGGTTTTCTTTTAGGGACCAGTTTCCAAATGAGGCAGCCCATCAGAATCACCTGGGACACCTTCACAAAATAGCTCCTGAATGAGAATTGCCAACAGTGAAACTCTAGAATCTATCTTTTTAACACGCTCCCCAAATAACCAAGACTCAGGTAATGCCATGTGCTCTGTGCTCTCACACATCTGACGTAGTTCTTAGACTCACCAATGCACAGTTTTTCATTTAACATTTTGAAGTTGGGGTGATTCGTACAATTGATAATTAATAACAACATAAATATAATAAATTATAATATAATAATGATAGTAATGAATGGAATGACTCTTCCCTGCCCCCACCAAAAAAATGTGGTTAAAGAATTGTGAATCTTGCATTCAGTGGTATTTCTTTTTTTTTTTTTTTTTTTTTTTTTTTTGCGGTACGCGGGCCTCTCACTGTTGTGGCCTCTCCCGTTGCGGAGCACAGGCTCTGGACGTGCAGGGCCAGCGGCCACGGCTCACGGGCCCAGCCGCTCCGCGGCACGTGGGATTTTCCCGGACCGGGGCACGAATCCGCGTCCCCTGCATCGGCAGGCGGACTCTCAACCACTGCGCCACCAGGGAAGCCCTCAGTGGTATTTCTAAATTAAGGAAACACCTCATCTCATTTCTATGTTTACAGCAACCTTACAAAGTAGGTGTTGGGGAAGTATTTATCCCCTCTTCCCAGCAGAAGCAGAGACTTAAGTAGGTTGGGCAGGATATTGATTTATTTGTTCAGTCAGTATTAACAATAAGCATCTTCCCCATGAGAGGTGCTGGGTTAGGTTTGGGGGTGCAGAGATGAACAAGGAACTGGTTTCCATCCTCAAGGAGCTCAGAGGCTCGTGGGGACATAGCTGTACCCATGGCTGGTTCAAATAGTGGCGCCAGAAGGCCCCGTGGGAGCCGTGGGGAAAGAGCGATTAGCTCTGACCTGGGGGTTAGTAGTGGACCCACTTCCCATCCTTCCCACTTTTGCTCTATGGCCCTCACGCACCCAAGGGACTTATCAGAGTCAACGCCATGTAGAAGAAAGAGCTTGGACTCTGGTTACAATCTGCATGTCACTGCTTTATTCATCCAACAGATGCTTGGAAGGCTTTTTTACCAATGCGGAGCCCAGCACCAAAAAAGAAAAAAAAAAAAAAAAAAGATGGACAAGACAGACACGAGCTTTCATTCTTAGCCTGACACACAAATATTAAATCATTTTGCATGTATTGAATTCTCTGCAAGAGGACCATATTGTAGCATCCGTAGGAGACCAGGGTCTCGGGCCTCATTTGGGTGTGAGGTGAGTCCCTCTAGGGCTTGGGATTTTGAGGCTGAGATTGACAAGATGAGCAGAGGCTGTCCAGGCAAAAGGAGTGGTACAGGGAGAGAGTGGCAGAGGAGCAGAGGGAACGGGACAGACAGGCATTATTGCATTTAGGAGGTGACAGAGGTGCCTTAAAGCAAGAGCTGGGAGGTGACAGGGTGACGGGAAGGGATGAGGGAGGGAGGGGGAAGTGCTCTGTCTCCAGGTCTTAGAGGCCTGCTGAGAATTTCGGACCTTCCTCCAGGACAATGGGAAACCACCGAAAGCTGTGTGTCTTTTAAAAGTACTTACTGTGGTAAAATATACATCGCATAAATGTCACCATTTTAACCATGTTTAAGTGCACAGTTCAGTGGCTTTAAGTACATCCATACTGTTGTGCCACCATCACCGCCATCCACCTCCAGAACGTCTTCATCTTCCCAAAGTGAAATTAAACAATGACTCCCCATTCTCCCCATCCCCGACCCTTGTGACCTGTCTCCGTGAATTTGACTACCTCAGGTACTTCCTGTAAGAGGCGTCACACAGCATTCGCCCTATTGTGTGTGGCTTATTTCACATAGCACAGTGTTGTCAAGGTTCATCCGTATCACAGCATCATCAGTTTCCTTCCTCTTTAATCCTTCATAATATTCCATCACATGTATAGACCACATTTTGCTTATCCAGTCATTTGTTGGTGGACACCTATTACAAGGTTTTAAGGCAGAAAGTAACAGTCCCATTTAGGTCTCCCAGCTAGGAGACTAGTGTTGCATGAGTCCCACATAAGAGAATTAGGTGGTGGTGAGGATGGTGAGAAATGGAAGGTGTAAGAGCCACTTAGGAGGGGGGATCAAAAGATTTATCAAAAGGTTTATTTGGGTGTGGGGAGCGAGGGAGAGTCAGGCAAGTATTATCCCCAGGGGATGGGGCTGCCATTTACAAGGAGCAGATGCAGGTGAGGAGTTGAGCTTTGGGTACGCGGATGGGCCCGTGAGCCATGGCCGCTGAGCCTGCGCGTCCGGAGCCTGTGCTCCGCAACGGGAGAGGCTGCAACAGTGAGAGGCCCGTGTACCGCAAAAAAAAAAAAAAAAAAAAAAAAAAAAA
>RJWK010039072.1:0-20545 GCA_004363435.1 Platanista minor | reverse complement strand
AAAAAAAAAAAAAAAAAAAAAAAAAAATATATATATATATATATATATATATATATATATATGTATTCTTTATCTATCTGATGTAACTGTTGTCATTTTTCCTGTCATTTACAATCTAATTATTTATTGGACTAAAACCTGTTTATAAGGAGATATGTTTGTCTGTTTCATGCTGCTGAAAAAAGATTCATAGTGATAGTAGGCAAAGCAACACGTTCAGTTATCAATTAAATATACTAAGGCAGGGGAAACATTAGAAATAAGATCTAATGGCCTAGAGGCTAAGCAGCAGATTGAAAACAAGCTACAGTTGTGAGTACTGAGCTCAATTCTGTTCTAAGCTTGCTCTCTTTGCTTCAGCTGTCTCTGCAGAAATGGAGTAAGTCATGCTAACCAACGTTCAAAGATAGTTGTGAGGAATGTTGCTAAAAATAAAATGTAATAGTCACTAACATAATTTTCTAGAGAAATTGAAATGAAAAGCAAACTGAGTATCTAAGAAATAGTTTTTCTAAAGTTTATTCAGAGAACAACCTTTCTAACAATCATCTTATTTCTTTACAATTATCTAGTTTTACCATATTAGTGTTACCAAGGTGCCATATTATGTAGGATGAGTAGAAAATTTGAATTCTGAGCAAACATTACATTTTAGGTTTTGTAATAACATGAGGCAATTCAAGACATGAGATTTGTGTTTGGTTATTTACATCAATATTGAACACACTGTGTTCATTTTCCTTCTAGTAGACGTGATTTTTAAGGTCATTTACATTAGAGCTTTATTTTTCCTAACACATAACTATTATTTTTTTAAAGTATAATCCATTGTACAGCCAAATTTTAAAATGTTTTGAAGGAGTCTGATAATACCTTAAGTTCAATGAATAGCAATGCTGGATACTATTGGATACCAACTGCATTGGGTAAATTATTTGCAATAGAGCTTTATTATTAAAGCACAGTTTATATTTCAGAAAATGTACAGTAACTAAATTACTCCCCTACACTTTTCCTGAATAAGCTTTTACTGTCTTCTGGTTTTTTGGTTGTTGTTTTTTCGTTTGTTTTTTACTTAAAATGTTACTTAGTAACTGAAGCAGTAATGTAAATAATAGAGCTCCCTTACAGCATCCTTGCATTATATGTTCATTTTCTGCTCTAACTTATAGTATTCTATATAGTCTGTGGATTATCAGAATCATTGAACTCTTTTTTTTAGTCAAACTTCATTAATTCAGAATGGAATGGACATAAATTGAGGATGACTAAGTAAAAAACAAAAGAAAAGTATGGGGTTTGGGAAATACTCTAAATTCCTTCAGAAACAGTGATGTTCACTAGAAACTCCAGGGGTTGTTTTTCCCTTGAAAATATTTTTTTCTTGCATCATGCAAGATTCTTAGCAATATGACTGTCACATTATATCAGGACAAGTGAGATGATGGGGCACTGTTAATTTGATCTTGAGCAATGATTTCAAACATTCTATAGGGCTTCCCTGGTGGCGCAGTGGTTGAGAGTCCGCCTGCCGATGCAGGGGACACGGGTTCGTACCCCAGTCCGGGAAGATCCCACATGCCGCAGAGCGGCTGGGCCCATGAGCCATGGCCGCTGAGCCTGTGCGTCCGGAGCCTGCGCGTTGGGAGCCTGTGCTCCGCAACGGGAGAGGCCACAACAGTGACAGGCCCGCGTACCGCAAAAAAAAAAAACAAAAACAGTCTATAGTATTCAATGATATCTACTATTAAAATAGGTTACAGCAAGACCTTTGCTAGTTACTTCAATCATTACTTGTTATCACTATATAATTATGAAAATAATAGTTTTACATTTTTATAATTCATGGTTTCATTGAACTATTAATCATTTGTTTCTTGAGTTTTAACCGAACTCTGGACTCTACTAAACAGAGGAAACCAATGTCACATTCTGGGGAGCTTAATATATTCAAACCTGTAAGCAACAATTCTATTACACTTACGTTCTTTTTGGTTTTGTGAATCTATTGTATGTTTTTGATTTGTGGTTGTAAGCAACAACTCTAAATAGTAGATTATGAGCTAATCTGAAAATAATACTATCATTTATAGAATCTGTTGCTTTTTAACAATAAAAGATCCCTAGAGAACAACAATGAAGTATTGCTTACAGCAGTGCATTCAGCCATCCCCCGGATCTGTCATTTGCTTCAATGGTGTTTGGACAGAACAGACCCAGGGATGCCCCTTGCTCCAGCCTCAACCATCCTCCAACCCTTTTTTCCAGTCGCAGCTTTTGGAAACAGCCACTCAGCCATCCTCAGCTTTTGGGACCAGCCAACACCATTTTTTGAGCTTAACTCCTTATTACTGATCAACCACGCGCTCCCAGATTCCTCAGAATTATTCCGCTGAGGTAGAGGCTGCCATCAACCTCCTGGTCAACCTGCATCTGGGTCCTCCTACACCTACTTCTCTCTGGGCTTCTATTTCCACCGTGAGGATGTGGCTCTGGGCGGCATGGGCCACTTTTTCTGCAAATTGTCCAAGGAGAGGCATGAGGATACTGACAGTCTCTTGAAGATGCAAAACCAGTTGCCGCGACACTACCTTCTTTCAGGACGTGCAGAAGCCGTCCCAAGATGAGTGGGGTAAAACCCAGGACGCTATGGAAGCCGCCATTCTCACGGAGAAGAACCTGAGCCAGGCCCTTGCATACCCGCAGGCCCTGGGTTCTGCCCGCGCAGACACGCAGCCCTGTAACTTCCTGGAGAGCCGCTTCCTGCAGGAGCAGCTGAAACTCATCAAGCAGATGGCGACCACCCGACTAACCTCCACAGGCTGGCTGCTCCCAGGCTGGGCTCGACCAGTATCTCTTTGAAAGGCTCACCCTCAAGCATAACTAGGAGCCTCCAGAGCCCAGAGGCCTTTGAGGAGCCCCCCTGGTGTCAGGGCTTCTGCCTGAAGCCACTAGGCAGCTTTTTAACCACCCTGGGGCCCTCTCCCAAGCCTTGGACCAAATGGAAACAATAAAGCTTTTTGCAGCAAAAAAAACCAATTATTTACACACGACTTTAATTCTGCTCTCTGTGAAAGGATACTTGGTTTCTGTCTTTGTTTTCCTGAGACCTTGAGAATAAGACAAGTAAGGATTTCTTTAGTTGTGTCTCATTTTTTTTTTTTTTTAGTATTAGTTACTGAACCTATTTGTAATCTGGCATAAACAATTGAATTAATCTAAAAGGAACAAAGATCGGGCATCTATGCTAGGAAGCTAACTTATTTTTTTATTCCTCAATCCAAAACTCAAAGCTTACTCTTTCCTTCCAACGTCCTATAAAAGATATATTGATACTATAAAATATATACTGACTTGTATTTTGAGGAGTATAAACTACATGAAAATAGGACTAATTTGGACTTTGGAAACCTTATGAGAATATTTATGTTATTTATTGTATGTTGAGGCAACTGAAGGTGAAACTGGAGCTGTGGAACTAGATGGCATTGAAGTCAAATGCAGCATTAATTTCTAGGAAGCCAAGTAACCAAATTGGACCCAGTTAGCTTTTCTCAGTGTTGTGACCACAGATTACACACAGACTTTCTTCCAAATGTGTGTCACAGACCCCAGGCAGCTATGGAAGAAGTCAGAGTGTGTGTCCTGATTATGAGCCAGACACATGACCTTTACTGATAGGCAATGACATATTATGGGGTGTTTAAAACATTTCCAGAAATATACAAACTTTTTAAATGTTTGCTTTCAAATAATTTTAGCTAAATTCATTTACGTACTTTCTTCTTATGTACGGCAAAATTTACCTTCCTCTAGTAAAACATATCTGCCCATGTCTTCTGCTTCACTGATACTGAAGAGCAATATATGCATATATCCAGAATACAAACATACATTAGACTTACTAAACATAGTAAATAATGGAAGGGTTTTAATATCAATACAATAGACTCTCAATGACAAGTCCTATGATTTTTTTTTCCTTCTCAGTACTTTTTCCTTTGTACAAGATATTGCCTTATGTTTCCAGAATGAGACTGATAATGGGTTTATCCTCCTAACATAGATGCCTGATCTATGCTGCTTTTAGAGTAAAATAAATTCTTTTAGCAAGAGCCTTACGCAATAGGTTTGAAGGTACTTTGTGAACACATTTCAAGAATGCCTGAAGTTAATTACTAATCATCTAATTCAAAATGACAGGTACTCTGATTTACTTTTACACCTCACCCACACATTTTTTTAAATTTTTTAAATTTTTATTTAGCTCTCAGAAATTCTGTGAGGGAATCCATCCCCTGAAGGACCAAGGTTCTATAATTATTTAAAAGATGTGTATTTATGGCTAGATTTAAATTTAAGGTAGGTGGGTGCAGAACCTGAAAAGGCATAGATAGAAGGAGTAAAAGTAGGTTTTATAGCATGTGCCCCAATAAGTAAATTCCACTCCATACACTTCCTTCTTGCAAATACTCGAAATCCAGTGTCATTCTACTGTGTAGGTGCAAAGTGCATATCTCATAACCATTGAAACAGTAATATAATCATAAAAATGAGTACCAGGAATGATTTTTCTTTGCCTATAATATTTCATAAAGATGCTCTTATAACCCTTCTGCTTGGGAGGATCTAAAATTCAAAATGGAAGGGAGATTATACAGTCACAATAGTTCTTTGGAATCATTTAGCTATTTCAAGTAAAGTTACATACTTTAGGCCAAAAATTAACTTCTACTTCAATAAAACACATAATATACATATATATGACATAGTTCAGGCTATTTTCTAAACCAAGTAACTTCTGAAGGGTAGTGGTACTGCTGATGTACAGGGCATGAAGAAATATTTCCTTTCAAATGACTTAGAGAGGTCAAAAGTAAAGATGCCTGTGTTATGCTGTGTTAGAGTATATTTTCTATATTTGTGTCAATTTTTGATATATAGAAGAGCCTTTTTTCACTCCATTTCCTTTCAACAGGTTTTTTTTATTTTATAAAGTACATTTTCATAGGTAAGATTGTCGCCGTAAAAACTGATAAAAAGGATAGCAATCATATGGTGGTTTTTAATCTTTCAAATTAAGCTAAGAATTATATTCACACATAAATAATTTTCTGGTAATAAATTAGAGTTCTCTCAGCATGTGAAATATTACTTTAATTTGATGAGCAGGTTGGTATATTAGAGCTCTTTTATTGGAGTAGAAAAACATAAAGCCTAATAGTGCTCAAACCATTACTAAGCCCACTTTGTCTATTAATTAGAATTTTGATGATCAGATGAACTATGAGTCAATTAATTGAGCATAATCACCATCAGGTAAGCCAGTATGAGCCATGCCATTGAACAAATTAAGCTTACTAAGAATACCGATTTCAAACTAATATAATATTGCAAGTCAACTATACTTCAATTTTAAAAAACCACTGGTTTCAACTCTTCCCATTCAGTACTTGCCAAACAAGATTATATCTTTTCTCTTTAAAGTTTTCTTTGCAGAGAAAAAATAAATGGTGACCTTGGCATAACAATAATTGGTTATTTCCAGACTCTCCTAACCTAAAGATTAATTAGTTGACCCTCTGAGGTACAAAGTTTTCCACGCAACTTTCATTTCTTCTCTGCGTACTGGGAAACAAGTCAAACAGTTTTTTCAAGAGACTTTTAGTTAGAATTTACTTTTGAGTAGTACTTTTGAAAAGATATAGTTAACTATTTTATTGATGAATACATACATTTCTACCCTTTAAGCAATGAGTTGAAAGAATACTTTTGCGCAATAAACTAGGAGTGTTGTGCACTGATAACAGCTCACATTCATTGAATGTGTATGCTCAGAATCATTTACTGTATGCTCAGAATCATTCTAAGAGTATTATATGCATTTTTCACTATCTCTTCCAACAACCTTTTATGATAAGTTTTGCTACTATCCCTATTTAAAAGATAAGGAAATCATCACATAGAAGTTAAATAACTGGCCCAAGATATACAACTTGTACACGGCAAAGCTGAGATAGCTCCTTTAGCAATTTATGGCATAAAGTTTTCCATTTTTATGCTCAGAAATCATTTTTTTGGGTTTCCCTGGTGGCGCAGTGGTTGAGAGTCCACCTGCGGATGCAGGGGACACGGGTTCGTGCCCCGGTCTGGGAAGATCCCACATGCCGCGGAGCGGCTGGGCCCGTGAGCCATGACCACTGAGCCTGCGCGTCCAGAGCCTGTGCTCCGCAATGGGAGAGGCCACAACAGTGAGAGGCCCGCGTACCGAAAAAAAAAAAAAAAAAAAAAAAAAGAAATCATTCTTTTGTGTTTGGTCTTTATTAACTATGTAAATATCATACTGACCTTTGCCCCAAAGCACTGCATACTTACCCTGAAATAAGCAGTTAAACAGTTGTACAGTTAAAAGAGAATTGATATTTTTCTTCTCAGCCTAGCATGCAATAACACATCTTATGGTGTTTATTAATCTAACAATGTGGATTCACTGTGTATAATGACTCTGTATTGACCAAAACTGAAATTTATGCAGTATATTAAATTTCTCATTAAATATATACATTTGTGGCAGACCGATGATTAATACCCCTGCAAGCAAACCCACAGACTGTTATTATGAGTTGGCCATGTGTTTGCTTTTAGGCACTTTGCCTGAATAAAATGTATTCAAGACCAAAATATTCTTCTCTTACACAAAAGTAGTCTGTTTTTTATAATTAATGTATGAGTTTAACTGGAGAACAGACCTGAATAAAGAATGGACTTAAAATGTATTCCTATTTAAAGTTACTGGATGCAGTCAGAAAGAGAAAAACAAATACCGCATGCTAACACACATATAAGGAATCTAAAAAAAATATGGTTCTGAAGAACCTAGGGGCAGGACAGGAATTAAGATGCAGACGTAGAGAATGGACTTGAAGACATGGCAAGGGGGAAGGGTAAGCTGTGACAAAGTGAGAGAGTGGCACGGACATATATACACTACCAAATGTGAAATAGATAGCTAGTGGGAAGCAGCCACATAGCACAGGGAGATCAGCTCGGTGCTTTGTGACCACCTAGAGGGGTGGGATAGGGAGGGTGGGAAGGAGGCTCAAGAGGGAGGGGATATGGGGATATATGTACACATATAGCTGATTTACTTTGTTATAAAGCAGAAACTAACACAATATTGTAAAGCAATTATACTTCAATAAAGATGTAAAATAATAAAGTTACTGGATGCATTCAGTGAATTATCTATTCTTGGTTTTATATATATATATAGATGTATGGTGGCATGCTATGTAAACCATGGACTAGCCTCATCATCGGACTTATGGCCTTTATTTGATATTTTTTGGTCAATGATTTTAATTAGGACATATCCAATATCTTCCACTTTGTGACACACCATGGGGGAAATCAAGCTGAAGATTTACATTTAAATATTCATGTATGCCCACTGGTATTCACAGATGGAAAAAATTCTAGAGTGCTTTCTTTACTGAAATTTATAAATGGTTCTTGACAAATAAATTTCATCAATTTCAGATAAATTTAAGTGAAAATCTAATTAAAATGACAAAAGCAATTATATGTAAATATAATTATATGCCTTGTTTTCAGATCCCAGATGCCCAATCCCCAAATTACATAAAAATTATTGTTAATCTCAGTAACAAATATTAAAATGAGCATTTTGCTGCATTACTGGTATCTTGCACTTTTTAATCAATAGACTGAAAATTCAAAAGATTTGGGTTTGTAGCATTTAGACTGCTTTGGATTTGACTTTAACTGTTAATTCAGTTATTTTTACATTTCCATCGTGATTGATGTCGTACAACAATATGGTATTTATTTCTGCAGTTGTTAAGCTGATCTATGATGGCTTAGAAATTATGTCACATTCCATAATGTGTAGATCTTTTGAAATACCATAAAACTTTTAGAATATTTCTTTGATCATTAGAATTATTAAATGCTAGTCATTGACATTATTGACAGGGACCATATTTTTAAGAATTTGGCATGCACAGTATTGGGCTCAGGCATTACCATTATTCATAGTTGACGGTTCATTGGAAAGTAAAGAAATATTCAGATACTATTATCTGAATATAATAGCCTCTTCTCTAAAAGTACAGACAGTCCTCAACTTACAATGGTTCAACTTAATGATTTTTTTCAACTTTACTGATGGTGCAAAAGTGGTACAAATTCAGTAGAAACCATACTTCAAATTTTGAATTTTAATCTTTTCCTGGGCTAGCAGAATATAGTATGATACTCTCTTGTGATGCTGGGCAAGCTGCAGCTCCCAGTCAGCCATGTGATCACAAAGGTAAACAACCGATACACTTACAACCAGTCTGTTTTTCACTTTCAGTACAGTAGTCAATAAATTACATGAGATATTCAACACTTTATTATAAAATAGGCCTTTTGTTAGATAATTTTGCCCATCTGTAGGCTAATGTAAGTGTTCTAGGCTAAGCTATGGTTAGGTGTATTAAATGCATTTTTGACTTACGATATTCTCAACTTACTATGGGTTTGGGCACATAACACCATTATAAGTTAAGGAAGATCTGTATAGACAGTTGCATTCATTTGCAACATACTTGAGAATGAGTCTAATATGCACTTGTCATAGAGCCTGTTCATAGAAAATGAGCAATGACAGTACCCAAACATTTATCTTTTCCTTTCTAAAGTACAGAAATGAAAATGTCAGGATTCTGTTAGACATAGGCAAAAAAGAAACAAGAAAAAAAAAAAAAACTCTTTGGGAGCATTTACCTTTATAAGAGAGAAGTGTTAAATCTTAAAAGTCGAGTAACTTAAGACTACAGAATTAAATTTATCTGAAATACACTGTAAAATAATATTTCACATCACTTGGATAAAATCACTTAAAAATTTCAATTCCATTTTATATTTTGGATTAAGCAACTTCACGCATAAGCATTTATTTATACAAAATAATTTTTAAAGGAATATGCTAGCTATATGACCTTGGGCAATTTACTTAGCTTTCCTGTAAAGTAAATATTTCTCACCTTTAAAATGGGGATAACAGGGCTTTCCTGGTGGCGCAGTGGTTGAGAGTCCGCCTGCCGATGCAGGGGACACGGGTTCGTGCCCCGGTCCGGGAAGATCCCACATGCCGCGGAGCGGCTGGGCCCGTGAGCCATGGCCGCTGAGCCTGCGCGTCCGGAGCCTGTGCTCCGCAACGGGAGAGGCCACAACAGTGAGAGGCCCGCGTACCGCAAATAAATAAATAAATAAATAAATAAATAAATAAATTTTAAAAATGGGGATAACAGCCTTGATACAAAGGATTAAATGAAATAATATAATTACATACACAGTTTTAAATAGCTACAGCTAATATCTACATTAACAATATTCACAACATATACAAACAACCTCAAATTGAGGCGCATACACATATTCTGTGGATTTTCAAATACGACTTTGGAAAAATGGCAGCCATATGTACACATATGTATTAAAGTTAATATGCAGAAATTGAGATTATTAGACTGTGTTACAATTTTCTGTTCTTAACTAGACTGTTTGGTCAGTGTTTCCTACCTTAAATTTTCATTATTAAATGAAACATGAACAGCATAGCTATGAAGGAAGGTTACCTTCATTTAACTATAACAATATTAATATGGATCAGGAGACTTAACTGATTGCATCCTTAAGATCATCAGGATTTAAAGTGCTGCTTCCCCATGCATAATTGGGCTTTAAAAATTCTGTGATTCTCCATTAGTGAGCCAGATATTCTCAGGGCAAAAGCTCTTTCCCAGTTGTCAACTAGACAAACTTGAAAGCTATATTAACTCTTTAGGTTGCCAAAGAACTATAATTGGCCTAAGGTAATAACTCACTGGAATCTCACTTTACTAACCTGAATTAATTAGAAATTAACTTCAGTTTGGGGTAAACCTTATATTAAATAGTAAATTCCAAGAAAACAAAAACACTAAGAGGTAAATTATTTCACTAAATTATTCAAATTTTTATTTTAAACTTCATTTGTATCTTTATATTCCTATGACTATTTTAATGGATTTGATGGAAAATATATGATTGATAAATTTGACAAATATGAGCACTCGCTTCAGCAGCACATATACTAAAATCGGAATGATACAGAGACACTTAGCATGGCCCCTGCGCAAGAATGACATACAAATTCATGAAGCAATCCGTGTTTTCAAGACCTTTGGACTTCAAAAAAAAAAAAAAAATGACGTATGTGATATTAAGCTAAAGAAACCAAGATTTTGAAAGCAACGTTAAGAAATCTAAGGTTGTTACAACTCAACTTTTCCTTCATATAAACTCAAAAAGGCCTTTTGGCCACTGCCTCTTCTCAGGATCTCCATCCTTAATGGAGGACATGCAAATAAATTCAGAAAAGGAGAAACACATTCATCATGTGGCATTTGATATTCTTGAATTCTACTATTCTTATTATAGACTATCTGGCATCATATGGCAATGTGAGGTTTTATTTTCAGTGAAAAATCTCAATATTAAGTAGAAAAATATGGCTATAAAATGATACATTTTCTATTTCGTCTATGTGAAAATATACAGAAGTTTAAAAGTTGTTATATATGAGCGTTAAAATCACTTGGGATCTTTATATTCTTCCTCTTCTGTTTCTCAAATTTTATATGCTATATATGTATATTGTTTATAAGCAATGGAAATAATGTGATATCTTAAAACACTGGAAATTTTTTTGCCACAAAGACCAAAAGGAGTCTCAAACCTTCTACTTCTATAACTAAAATTTTCTGTCTCCAGGTCTCTCAAAATATTTACATTAATAATACATTATATTATAATATATTCTTTTTTTAATAAATTTATTTTATTTACTTATTTATTTTTGGCTGCGTTGGGTCTTCGTTGTTGTGCGTGGGTTTTCTCTAGCTGCAGCAAGTGGAGGCCACTCTTCGTTGCGGTACGCGGGGAGAACAGGCTCCAGGTGGGCGGGCTTCAGTACTTGTGGCACGCAGGCTCAGTAGTTGTGGTGCACGGGCCCAGCAGCTCTGTGGCATGTGGGATCCTCCTGGACCGGGGCTCGAACCTGTGTCCCCTGCATTGGCAGGCGGATTCTTAACCACTGCGCCGCCAGGGAAGCCCTATAGTATATTCTAATAAGAAAACACATTAGCCTCTGGCTTCTTCAAGGCTATATTTGATAAGTTTTTGAACTCCCAGCTTGTTATGGGCAGTAGGGAGAATAGCTCTGTTCTCAGTAGTGTTTTTCCCAACAGTAGTTCGTCAGGACAGTGCACAGACACCTTTTAACACATGAACAAATGTGTTTGTGGGTTAAACAAGGTCCAGGCTCTGCAATCATGACCCAACAAAGAGCTTCGTAACGTGTCTTTCCACCTATTTTATAGTCTAGTTTTTCCAAGATATACTCCTAAGAAAATCCTTACCAGAAAAAAAAAAAAGAGTGGCATACGGTTCATTCTATCCAGTGTCTGAAGCTGTGTTTCTATGGCAACATTTAGAATTTGAAACACTCCAAGAGCCACCATTTCTCCTGTTAAACAGCAAACTTTTTAGGGAAACTGCTGAACTCGTTAGTGACTTTTTTTGTTTTTACAGTGAGACGTTTTCAAGAATTTATTTTTCTCTAAGTCTGCAGTAGGCAGGAAAAAAAGGAAAAATGTATCTTCTAACACCCCTTTTTCTTACCTGCGTTCTCACTTCAAACAAGTTTCTCATTGTGTTTCTGCCCATGTTTTCCCAAAACCTAAATCGAAAAATTGGAAATAACATATTTGTGGTAAGTACTCAAGGCTGATCAATGTTCTTAAGTCAAAATGTACAGCACAATAAGAGATACTTTATATTACATAGTGTCTTATCCTTTAAAAATTATGTCTATTATTTCATTTGAGCCCTCCAGTACTGGGACAGTTATTATACCCACTTAACAGGTGTGTGATTAAGTTATGAGGGAGTGTTTTGCCTAAAGTCAAATGTGCATTGAAAGCAGTGGTGGTTCTAGAACCCACTGACTTCTGTGGGTTCTAGACTTTAAACTCTGCTGTCTACCAGATAATCTCCTTGATACTCTATTCATTACTGAGGTCTAAGAAGGTGGTAGATCTTAGATCCTATTTTACAGTTCCATACTCTGTTCACAATGGACCCTGAGCGCAAAATCATACTTATCTGAACTTCAGAAAAATATGGAACTACACTTCGTCTGATTACAGCTAAACATAGGAGGCACTGTGCCAGTTGCTGCCTTTTGCTCCTACATTGTGCCTACAAAACAAGCAAACTAGTGGCTTTCTAAATATTACATTAACATTTTCTTCAACATAGATGTATTATAAATAATCTAGTGGCGGGCTTCCCTGGTGGCGCAGTGGTTGCGAGTCCGCCTGCCGATGCAGGGGACACGGGTTCGTGCCCCGGTCCGGGAAGATCCCACATGCCGCGGAGCGGCTGGGCCCGTGAGCCATGGCCGCTGAGCCTGCGCGTCCGGAGCCTGTGCTCTGCAACGGGAGAGGCCACAACAGTGAGAGGCCCGCGTACCGCAAAAAAAAAAAAAAAAATCTAGTGGCATAATTATGAGAAAAGCTTATATATTCAGCAGCCAATATTCTGTATTATTTAATACATCTGTGGTTAGCCAGTTTAAAAGGTTGTATATATGTGATATAGGTACAAAAATATTCCTTCTTATTAATATTAGACAAATTAACCTCATAACAAGTTGACTATGTTAAGTTGGAATAGTCTGGTGACACAATTTCTGGTTAAATTCTTTTTGTTTTTTAACTTCAACGCTTATAGTTGTACATCCTTCTAAAATGCATAAGTCTTCTGTTCTGGTTTTTATTCAAATATCTAATCTGTCGTTTACATTAATGGGAGAATTCCAAGGAATACCAAAGAGGTAATCAATCTATATTTGTAGGCTCAAGAGTCGAAAGCGACCCGTGGAATGGCACAGTCTAATTTTCTCTTAATGTGTTGTACTTAGTTTAACACATGCTTGTTGAAAGGTTATTTTATGTTTTCTCCTTGACAGTTCCAGGTTAAGGACCTTTCGTATTTACATTATTCCTTTTATTCCCTGGAGTTTGTTGTAGTAGAGTGAAAAAATGAGTCATCGAATAACATGTGATGACCTGAAATAGTTGCTGTAGCTTTCCAAGAGGCCAGACATAGAAATAGTTTAAACCCTGACATCTTGACCATTTCATTGGACAAAAATTCAAAGGAATAAAAGTTGCGAAAAAATATGAACAATTATTGTAATGTTGAGAGATTTTTTAAGTTTTTAAGCGTTGTTTTGATAACCATATCTAATAGTGAGTAGGTAAATATTAACTCTGAAAATCATTTGCCTGCAATCATAAGTTTTGCCTGTGGGTGCCTAACACATACATGAACAAAAACATATAAATGAAATTGATTAATCTACCAAAATGACTAAGCAAAAAGGCTTGCTCTCTAACATTCAGAATTCTCCTTAATCTTGTGATATAATCACCTTCGATTGTCCATAGCCATTGTTCCATGCTGAAAATAGAAATGTGTTCCACTTCCGCTTTCTGAGGGAAGAAAAGACCCACTTTTTTTTTTTTTTTTTTTTTTTTTTTTTTGCGGTACGCGGGCCTCTCGCTGTTGTGGCCTCTCCCGTTGTGGAGCACAGGCTCCGGACGCACAGGCTCAGTGGCCATGGCTCACGGGCCCAGCCGCTCCAAGGCATGTGGGATCTTCCCGGACCGGGGCACGAACCCGCGTCCCCTGCATGGGCAGGCGGACTGTCAACCACTGCGCCACCAGGGAAGCCCAAGACCCACTTTTGAAAAGATCACTTGGGCTGCAAAATGCAAAAATATTTTCATGTTTATGCACATTGGAAAAATCATTGCTAAGAAATCATTGAAAAGAAAGAATTCATTGAGAGCTACAGGTGTGACAACTGTCAAATTGCAATACAGATTTTTTTCTTTCATGGGGATTTGTTAATTGGTGAAAGGATTACTCATGAGAGTTTTAAAATAGAGATGTGGAAAATCACTTCTCCCCAAAAAAGAGCTTAAGCAATTTGTTATTATAATCCTATGATACTCTGTTTTTCGGTTGTTTGCTTGCTTGCTTGCTTGCTTTTTTACTTTTAGATCAGAATGAATATGCTCTATACAAAGTTTTTTTAATCCTTAGAAAACCATCAAAAGACTGCTCTGGAATTATCTGCTTTTTGAGCTAAAAACTAGTCAGATAACAGGTGGCCTGAGTGGGTGAGTGTGAAATTCAAGGGCTAGAAGAAGAGGGAGATTTGCTTGCTTAAAATCTTCCTCTAGTTCAGTGTTTGAACTCCTTAATTTAATTAAAATACCGAGCAATTGTATTTGATTTCCTCTCTGTAATAATAAAGGCATAGACTCGTGAAAGTGCCTGACACATTCAAGAAACATATTATGATTTGTGTGAGATGTGTGTGCATGTGTGCATTTGTTGTGTGTTTGCAGGGCCACTATTGATGGTGGAAATGAGAAATAGGCTTTGGGAATTTTGTGAAGGGCTAAAAAGTTTGGACTTTATTCTGTGGTCAATATAGATTTCTTGAGCTGATGGATACCATGATCACACCTCACACAGGAATTAAGCTATAATGGCGATACTGAGAAGAATTGGAGCAAGTAAGAGTCTAGAGGCAAGGAGAACTATGTGGAGACTATTGGAATAGTCTAGACAAAAGTTGATGAGGGCCAACAGGAAAGGAGGGAACAGATCCGAAAATATTGACATTTTGATAAGCTGATGCCTTAAGCTTCATTCGTCTGGGAAAGCTACCAGTGCATAATATCTCAATGAAGTGTTGATTGCTTTCGTCTTCTCCTTGGAGGGCAAACCTCATTTAACTACAAGAAAACGTTCAGCCCTAGAGAATAATGAAGTCCTTACTGGTACTTAAACCATGACACAATGAAACAGTATATTGGACGGAGTTAAAAATTCTGTTTTTCAGCCAGCAGCTTCTTAATGACGAATAAGGCCTTATATTTTAAAACACCAAAAGACTTGGAGATTTTAAAAACTAAAGAGCTCAGACGATAATCCTTTGCTAATAAGAAATCACAATGGACTGTAAATAATCTTGAGTACTTGTCAATAAAGGAGAAAAGAATGATAATTACAAGCAGGCTACACTTTTTGCAATTATTATCTGCCTTCTTAAACGGAACATAATCGAGCTCAATTCTGTGTATCTGAGATTGGGAAAAAATGAAACTATTACTATACCTATTTCTAAGATTACCATCTTTTCCCTTTTATGATTTGCCAAATTATCAAAATGATCTTCTAGGCCATAGCTAAAAAAATAGGTATGCTAAAGCACTCTACTTTTTTGTTTTCCTGAGTGCTTATGACATATAAGGACATTAAGTACTGCTACGAAACAATGCCATTTTACAATTAAACATTTATTAAATTACTTCTGAACCAGAAGGTCTGGCCATCCTCCTCTCCTTTTTCCTGTTCTTTGAATTATTTTTGGACCCCAGCATAAATCAAGGTAAATAGACCCTGTGAATAGAGTATGGGCAGAATGATTCTTCTTCTGAACATGTAGTAAATATTAAAGGTTGATCAGACAGTATGTACTTGACAAGATATTTTAAAACTGCATATTTGGGTTCCATGCACAAACCACGCATGAGTGCACACACACACTCACACATTTATAAAGACTGATGCAAAACAGAACCAAATTTAAAGGATCAAACTAACCACCCCCTCAAATTCTGTCAACCTTCCCACCTGTATTCTTACTTCCATGTTCCTAACTCAAACTGGGAAAAAAAGTGATAGGCATAACCAGAAAATGCTGTCGTTGATCTAGTAGTGAGGATGGGAACAAGAGAGAGACAACAAAGTTCTAGTGTTGCAGTGGTGTTGAAGATTAGCAGCCAGACCATACTGGGGAATGAACAGACCCTCGATACTATTTAAAAAGAAAGATAGCATTTACTTTGCTTTTTTCCTCTTGTAAACTGTAAAATACCATAGATTTTAGGAACATTACACATTTGGGTTTAGGTAACATTTCAAATGATGTAGTAATTTTCATCTCTCCTGCTCAGATTTAGTTTCTCAGTTACCCACACGTCACTTTTAAAATGTTAGCCTTAAGCCATTTCATTTTTATTATGTAACTACTAAGAAGAGCTATGAACTTAGCTAGTAAAATGTTCTTGCTGCCTAAGTAATCTGTCAATTAGAAGTATTTTCACCCACTAAAAGATGTCCTCTTAGACTTCCACAAGAGTTTCCTAAAGAAAAAGAAAATTAAAATAAAATATAAATAAAACAGGCAGAAATATAAAATATTGGAAAAACAAACCTGCTAAACCACAAATTGGAAACACATTGTTAGACTTCTTAGTAAAATGATTATGTAAACAATTCTGAATTGAGCGCCTTCTGTGGGCATGGGCTTGTTTGTTTCTCTCTTTTTCTCATTCCATACTTAATGTACAATTGTTATGTGTCCTGTGTCCTTTCTTTTCCTACATATAATGCTGGCCAATCCTTGGCAATCTGAAAGAACATTACCATCACAGAATTTTTAAAATGAATGTGAATTTAGAGATTATCCAGTAAGAAAATCACACCCATCTGGAAGGTAAGCTCCGTCAAAGTAGTGGCCATATTATATTTACAGTATAGCTGTATTCCTAAACCTAATAGCTTATATATAATGCATAACTGTTATTTATGGAAGAGGAAATTCAGTTCTAAAAAGATTGTTAACGTGTCCGAGTTTACAAAACTAGAATCTAGATCTTCACTCCTAGCTTAATGCTTTGCCTGACATGCCACGGAGCTTCTTTAAGGATCGGATATCATCTTCAAATGAGTAAAATTTAGGTAGGAGAATAATATTTTCTTGGTTATTAATGTATAACTCACACTAAATTCGTAACTCTTGAATCTGATTATGTTGATATATACTTGGTAAATTACAAACGATACCTACTTCACTTGGTTTATAATTGGACAATATTTGATTACAATTTCTCGACTTAAATTTGGAACCATGGAAAAGACAACAGAATTAAGTGACCAAAATAACAAAAAAGGTATTGTTGTCCCCTTTAAACAAGCAGTAATCAATTACTAGATCTGAAACCACTTCTAATATCCAAGAAGTTTATTAATTACCTTTCCAAGAATGAAAGCTAAAAAAAAAAAAAATCTCCAGAAGAAAATTATGCATAAGATTAGTTGATAGGTTATATTCTGTGAGGATTAAAAGTGTTTAAGTGAATAATATATACCAAAAGACTCGTACAGAGACTCTTTGTTTAAAGCAACCTTTGGTGGTAACAAAAGTATTGTTATCTCGCTGTATCCTATATGTCCCAAAGTTTTGCAATTTCAAGCTTTACACGCTTCACAGAAAAAGCGTGCCATTGCCTTCTACTGATAAAAATATTGCCACGCAGATCATGGTGCCCATATTCTACGTTTAATTAATTTAGACCTTAGAAGAGAAAGTACTGTACTATACTGCTTAACATTGGTGGCAGCCATATGGAAACCTCATTTCATCTGACTATCCGTTTTGCACTCCATCCAGAAACCTATGTCAATACTGAATTTTTTCAGTATCCTTCTTTCTTATATTATAGTTAAATATGTTGTTCCAAAACGTTATCCTCTTTCACTTTCTATCCCCTGAGGAGACTGAGGACAGTTGGCCACCTTACTCTAAGTGAGAGTACTATTTATATTCAGATATCATTATGAAATCACTCCCTTGGTCATTGCCAGCCTTAATAATAATTATTATAATAAACATCCATTGAATGCTTACTAGGTGCTATGTACTTGCAGGATTCCATGGTTCCCACAACTCTTTGAAGTAGATATTACCCTATTTTAAAATGGAGAAAACTGGGCTTCCCTGGTGGCGCAGTGGTGGAGAGTCCGCCTGCCGATGCAGGGGACACGGGTTCGTGCCCCGCTCCGGGAAGATCCCGCGTGCCGCGGAGCGGCTCGGCCCGTGAGCCGTGGCCGCTGAGCCTGCGCGTCCGGAGCCTGTGCTCCGCGACGGGAGAGGCCACAGCGGTGAGAGGCCCGCGTCCCGCAAAAATAAATAAATAAATAATAAAATAAAATAAAATAAAGTGGAGAAAACTGATGCTTTGAGAAAATGACTTGTCCTAAATCAACGAGTGGTCGATCAAGCCTTAACATTGGGTAACACTGCAAGAAACAAAAGGATAAAGGGGGCTCAAGTTATGTTTTGCAGTTGGGTTTTCTAAGCTCTACCTCCAAAGTAAGGAAAAGGAAATAAGAAGAGGCGATGGTGTTGGGGCAGTGGGATGAATTGGGAGATTGGGACTGACATATATACACTATTGATACTATGTATAAAATAGATGACTGATGAGGACCTGCTGTATAGCTCAGGGAACTCTACTCAGTGCTCCGTGGTGACCTAAATGGGAAGGAAATCCAAAAAGAAGAGGGGACACGTGTGTACGTATGGCTGATTCAATGTGCTGTACAGCAGAAGCCGGCACAACATTGTAAAGCTACTGTACTCCAATAAAAATTAATTTTAAAAAAAGAGGCAATGGTGTCATCAGTAAGTTTCATTCAAACTTTTGAATGAAGTGATCCCCTTTGATCACACTTTTCCTGGTTTGTCTTTTACCTCTCGGATTAATGAAAAGCCTCAGGTATTTTACTGATCTAATCCCAGGAGACAATCATATGATTGTCAGCTCTCTTCTTTCTATAGTGGAAACCTGTGCTGAAGGGACTATCCCTAATGTTTCTGTAACCTGTTAGAATATAGTGGAGCTCTCTACTGTCAAAACATGCTCCTGTCTGCCAGTCTGCTTTCTATTAACCACATTCCTCTTCCTTCAAATACACACTGGTATGGCTAACAATGTCACAAAAGAAATGAGGAAAATGCAGTCAATAAAGTAGGATACGGGACACATGGATTCCTTATTTTAATTTTTAGAAGGAATTTAGAAAAATTCTTTACTATCTGAACAATTTAGGTTGAGACTTATTTTTAGACAGGTTTTGCCACCTCTAGAAATTCAATTGTTAGAGTTACCATATGATCCAGCAATCCCACTCCTGGGCATATATCCAGAAAAAACTATAATTTGAAGAGATACATACACCCCACTGTTCATAGCAGCACTATTCACGACAGCCAAGACATAGAAGCAACCTAAGTGTCCATCAATAGAGGAATGGATAAAGAAGATGTTGTGTATATATAACGGAATATTACTCAGCTATAAAATAGAATGAAATAATGCCATTTGCAGCAATGTAGATAGACCTAGATATTATCATTTTAAGGGAAGTAAGTCAGACAGAGAAAGACAAATACCATATGATATCACATATTGGGAATCTAAACAAAAAAGATACAAATAAAATTACTTTACAAAACAGAAATAGATCCACAGACATAGAAAACAAACTTATGGTTACCAAAGGGCGGGGGGAGGGATAAACTAAAAGTTTGGGTTTAGCAGATACAAACCACTGTATACAAAATAGATAAACAGTAAAGTCCTACTGTATAGCACAGGGAACTGTATTCCATATATTGTAATAAACTATAATAGAAAAAATCTGAAAAGGAATATATACATATACATATATATGTAGAACTGAATCACTTTGCTGTACACTAGAAACTAACACAACATTGTAAATCAACTATACTTCAACAACAAAAATCAATTGTTTACAATGTATACATGCCATTGATATATAATTACCTTGCATTCAGAGAAAGAATTTAAAGATTAGGAAACTCATTCCACAAGGTCACACTTATTTTTTCAATAAAACAAGTAATGAATACCTAGAACCATAAAGAAGCATATGTTAAAAGCATTAATGGAAGAAAGATAAAATGAATACCTTTAAAATGCTATGATTGAGATTTAATTGGTGTAGATTAAAGTTTGCCATTTTTCTCTCAACAATAACATTTTAGATATATTTTTTAAGTGAGTAGTACTATTTTAAATAGAAACTGAATCTTTTATAAAACTGGACTACTTAGTATCTATAATTAGTGGGTGGTAACACATTTATATTGAAATTTCTAGATGACATTTTCACATGTAAATGTGCTTTTCATATCATTTAATATGCTGCTCTTTTCAGAATTTCAAAGTTCAGGGAATGAGGTTGCCTTAGAAATGAGATTTGTCATTCTCTTAAAAGAATATTTCATTAGCTTTCTGCTGCTTATTAAGTTTTAGACTAACATCTTCATTGAAATAAACCTTTTCTTTTTTTGCCTACCCAGAAAAAAAAATAGAAACCTACAACTCATTTAGAGATAAGATCTGTTTCCCTGTCTCCCTCCCCCCTCCTTCGTACCCACCCAATACCTTTTCCTCGTGGCTCTGAAACCCTACCCGTGTATAATAGGCTTCAGCCAGACTTCTCCGTAAGCTTTTTTTTTTTTTTTTTTTTTTTTTTT
>RJWK010039071.1:0-20544 GCA_004363435.1 Platanista minor | reverse complement strand
TTATTAAATCTTCCTCTATAATGGTACTTCCTCTATAATGATACTTATATTTCTAGGTTGTTTTCAATATAAAAATTCTTCAATGTTAGTATATATGGTAAAAATCAGAGACAAGTTTTCTCTCTTTTAGAGTTCAATTTTTTTTTTTTTCTACTGGACTCAAGGTGTAAGCCATTAAAAAAACCAGGTTTCTAAACTATGATATATCTGCATTAGTTAATTAAATGGCAGCTACTATCAGAGCAATATATATAAATTTTAAGTTTGAATATATGATCATTAATTCATTATATTTATCTAAATGCTATGAACTAATACATTGTGCTTCCTGAAACGATACCCATGTATCATGACACTGAAGAATAATTTGGGTTATTTATTATTTTTTAAATAGTCATTGAATACAATGTACTGACACATTTTATTTCCCAAGCTACTTGGACATGGTGTGTGGTTTTTACATTCATCCATTGTAATCAGGAGTTATTTTCCATGAGAAACAATAACAAATGCAATTGACAAATTGTGATTGCTAGTGGAAACAACATTGTATTATTCTCTAATAATGAAACGGCTAGTACACTGTCACTAATCAAAGTCTACATTTTTTTTTTAAAGTAGTGTGGTATATTTGTTATAACTCAAGCTGGATAATTGTCAGAACACAAGAGAAACTGAAATTTACTTGTAATAAACCCCAGAATAGCAGAGCTCTGTGTGTCTGTTGCATTCATCAGAAAGGTCAGGCAGGCAGCAAAAGCCAATTATTTTCTATGGTTGGGCTCATATTGATTTTTACACCTCAGGTTGTTTAGTGGGTGGTCCATGAATATCCACAGAATTCATTTTTATCTGGGTCCTAACTGTGGCAAAGCAGATATAGAAACAAACATGTCAACCTACAATATCCCTGAATATTTCTTAAAAATGGAGAAATGTAAGTGGCTTCATTCCCAAAAGGACACTGGTCCTTTTGAAATCAGAGTGAGAGCTAGATAATGGAATCAAGACATGGGATTTTCAGACCATAGAAACTACTTATACTCTGCCATTGGGTAAGTTCCTTTTCTTTTAAATTGTCTGATATCCCTCTAAGTCATAAAAGATGTGTATAGCTATAACACTAAACATGTAAAAGAATCACCAAAACAGTCTACCCTGGTAAGAACACAACTGAGAAAATTAACACAAAATCATAGACTACAAAAGTGAAAAATTTCCTTAGAGATCATCTATGCTGTCCAAATCTCCCACTCCAATTTCACAGACTTGTTATAAATGAGACAAGAAACACTATGTTTATTTCCAGAATTTATTCAGCTAACAATAGAGCAAGGTCTAGAACCACTTCAGTATAGTTCTGTGGACACTGCAGAGTGTGTATGTTCATTCATCTGTGTGTGCATATGGGTATTGGTATATGGATGCAAGTGTGCATTAGTGTTTGTGTGCATGTGTGTGCTGTGAGAAAAAGAAACAAATATATGTCATGGACAAATAAATGGTTTAATAAGTGTAAATCATTTTTCGGTTGCATAACTAACTGCTCTTAGGAAGCAGAACACATTCTGCTACTTCTTTAGAAGCTTTCATTCATCTTGCTTATGATTGGAAAGGAATCAACTAAAGTAAAATAAAATAAAAATAATAAGAAAAAAGAAATCAGGAAATATTTATGGAATTAAAATATTAATTATTAACAGAATTCATGTTTCTAATTTGTTCCCCATAATATGAACTTTTTAATAACTGTATAATCCCTGGAAAAGCCTACATGAGGTCGTGTCACCAAATAATATTTATCTCCATAAGGTAATACGCATAGCGGTTAAGAGCACAGACTCATGACACACAGCTTGGGACTCTTCAAGTTAATAAGGGTTAGACCACAGTTACATTATCCAAACCCTTTGGACCTCAGTTTCTTTACCAGTAAAATAGACATATTAAAAATACATATATTATATTGTTGTTTTGAAGAAAGTTACCTAGAACAAAGTAAGTGCTATTATTTTTTAATTATCGTATAATTAAATGGAAACTTTGGATATATTTTTAATTCTTCAAAAGTTTTACTTAAAACATGATACATCATTTACCCTTGCCCAATAATGAAATTAACGACAAGGAAATATTCTTCCTTGTCTCTTGCAACTAAAAGTGCAAATAATCAAGAGAAATATTTAAAGCAGATCCTAAAATTAAATTCAACTATTTACTTAATGAAGTTTTTAACAAACAAAAATATATTTTTCTTCTTAGTTGTAACTTAGATTTTATGGAAATATTCTTTGTGTGTCAACATAGGTGATAATTCCAATATGTGTAACTTTATGCCAATTAATATTCAGAGAGTATCATGTTTTTGTCATCTATTTAATGGCTCATTGAATTTAGTGTCTGTACCAGTTTCCTCTTCTATATTTCCACAGAAAGAGGTATAATAAAGTCTAGTAATAAAAGTTAGAGAATGTGCAGAAATGCTGACAGACCAGCTGTGCACATTGCATTGGTTTAAATAATTTTATAAACTCAAATTTGTAACTCATGTATTTTGCTTCATGTTTTTATATTAAATATTTATATACATTGAAACATTTAAGGACAGTTTTCACATGTATTCCCAGCTTTATAGAAAAATGTTTTAACCATTTTTTGAATAATTATTTTATATTAGAAATTAAATTTTAAAAAGTTAAAAACTCCTTTGCTCATCAAAGA
Source organism: Platanista minor (assembly GCA_004363435.1). Lineage (NCBI taxonomy): Eukaryota > Metazoa > Chordata > Mammalia > Artiodactyla > Platanistidae > Platanista > Platanista minor. Next base: position 17,823 of record RJWK010039071.1, on the reverse strand, counting down.
ACTGTCGATATTAATGGGTTAAGCTGACTTTAAACTTGAACATAAGTTTCCATAGTAAAAAACAAAAACAAAAACCTCTCAAGCATTGTCTTTTTATTTATGAGAACAGTAATTGACAAACTAGAGCCTGTGGGCCAAATCCCACCTCTTGCCGGCTTTTGGAAAAAACTTTTATGGGATCAGCATCACTCATTTGTTAACATTTTTTTCTATGACTGCTTCCCTACTATACCTGCAGAGGTAACAGAGACAGTCTAGTTTAAAATATTTACTATCAGGCCTTTTACAGAAAAAGTTAAGAACATTGTACTTTTTTTTTAACCTACTTCAAACTAGTATAATCTAGTACATTTTACCATAATTTTCCCCTGTATTCTTATGACATCATCCTAACTAGGCTATCCAAATACATATTTTTCTCTCATCTATTATCCAAAATACAAAATGCACATGGCATCTGTTACTTGCACACATTCAAAGGCTTTCCATAGATTGTGTGACAAAGTTTAGGTTATTTGCCTTTGTCTACAAGATCTACACGGTTTGACCCTTTCAACCTCCCAGTCTCATTTTGCCTCTGCTACCCTCCTGCTTGTCTGGCCTGGGGTATACACACTGCCCTTTTCTACCTGCTTCTCCATTTTTATATCTACCCTAGCTAACTTCTTTTTACTCTTTAAATCACAGATCTTTCTTTCCCCTATCAGTCTGGTAAGCATATTCATAGCACAGTTTATCTTTTTTAGTAGCATTTGACTAAAATTATTGTTAGGCACTGTTTATTTTGTGATGGGATAAAGCACATTCACCCTGGTAAAATTAAATTACATAAGGGCAGAGAACCTTCTCTGCTAGTCTCAGTTTTCCATCTTCAATACTTAGTACAGTGATGGACACCAGGCACGTAAAATAAATATATACTGACTGGAAAATTAGATACTAAGTTTCAGTTTCATAAGTTTATATCCCAAACAATAAAAACAGCCTGATAATTTCAAAAATGGTACAATTAATAAAAATTCATCATTCCTAAAACCTTCACAGGGAAAAGTAAATTTGAATATAAGTTTTTGAGATAATCTAAATATATAAAGTCCACATTATTTCAGATGAGTAAAATTAACTGAAACAAAATGTAGCAGATAACATTAATGTTTTTCAAAGTGAGCTAAAAGAAGGACAATAAGAATTCAGGAATATGTCAAGTGATATCGGTAGCCAAAACCTTGATTTTTTTTCCCCAAGAAAGAAAAAATAATGTCAAACAGTTTGCTTAATCTACAGGATTGTCTCATTATACACTATAAATTCTGCAATCAAACAGGAATGTTAAGCAATCCAGCTTCTAATTTCCACTTTCCTTTAGACATGTTCTTTTTTTTTTTTTTTTTTTGCGGTACGCAGGGCTCTCACTGTTGTGGCCTCTACCATTGTGGAGCACAGGCTCCGGACGCACAGGCTCAGCAGCCATGGCTCTCGGGCCCAGCCGCTCTGCGGCATGTGGGATCCTCCCGGACCGGGGCATGAACCTGCGTCCCCTGCATCGGCAGGCGGACTCCCAACCACTGCGCCACCAGGGAAGCCCTAGACATGTTCTTTTTCTAGGTCTTTAAACTAGAAGATGATGTCAGAAACTCCCAGGACATGATGGTAAATTTAAATTAGAATCCAGAATTTCTAGCATAAAGAATTACCAATAGCAGTTAAGGAAGGAAGGAGGTAGTCATTGATGACCTTTAAAAATGGCTTCTGGCTCTGAGAGTGTATGTTAGTTTGGGGAGGCTACCAAGGTGCCTTGGTAATCAGTCCCTTACCTACACCTATCACATTCTAACTAATCTTAACTCTGGAAAAATATTTAGCAAGAAAAATCCTGAAAAACCTCATAGTTTTAATACAAAGCAGACATTTTAGTCTGAAAATGAATAAAATAAACCTCATTTAAAATGGAGGGAAGTTGAAACTGACCCAGAAGGGCACGGACAGATCCAGCCACTAGTAATTCCACAAGCAGACCCCAGGACTTGTCCCTGCTGACCTGGAAGGGTGCCAAAAGCTTCCCCTACTGGGAATTCTGCCAGTGGGCCCTAGGACCTTCCCATTCTGTCCCAGGAGAGCACCAATAGCACTTGCTACTAGGAAGCCCTTCAGTGGGTGCTGGGACCTGCCTCACTATCCCAGGCGGGTGAAGATAGAAAACTCACCCCCCTAGGAAATCCACCAACAGGTTCCAGGACAGGCTCCTGGTGTCCCAGGAGTGCATAGAAACCTCTTGCTACTAGGAAATCTGCCAGTAGGAGCTGGGACTTGCCCACGTTGTCCAAGGAGGGCACAGAAAGCTTCTGTAACTGGGAAATCCATCAGTGGGTTCTGGAACCTTCCCTGCTCTCCTGGGAGGGTGTGGATAACTCCCCCAAACTAGGAAATCCATCAACAGGTCCCAAAAGCTCACCTGCCATCCCAGAAACCTCTCAAAAGTAGGAAATCTGCCTGGGTGCCAGGACCCACCCTGCTGTTCCAGAAGGGTGCAGATACTCCTCCCACTAGGAAATTCACCCAGAGGAGGGGCTGAAACCACAGTTGAGGCCCACGGGCTATGTGACTAATGAACAAGAGCTGAAATCTCTCCTCACAGTGGCACGAACCGCAGAGTTACACTTCCACTGACAGCTTCCTAAATTCAGCACCTGTGAAACATCTGAAAAGACAAGTGCTCTTGCAGCTGGGACAGCTCTGGCTTTAGCAGCTGTGGGCTTGGTGAGCACATACACATGAAGGAAGACCCAGACCAGACTTCAAACTGCTCCATAGCTCACACTGTGGGTCCTGGTGCACAAATACTGCGGTACTGGGACCTAAACTCAGTGGACCTGCACCAGTGGCTGGGTGAAAACAATGCCTGAGAGTCACCAGGGCCAATTGCCAGCATATTAGGCCAATTGCCTAAATGTGGAGTTAGGCAGGACCAATATACTTTCTGAGCCTGCACAACAGGCAAAAGGTGACACAACAGAGCATATTCACAAGTAAGCAACTCCAAAGGTGAAAAACTCAGTGGCTGCTCTCCCAATGGGAGTGCTCTAATCCTGCCTACCTAACACAACAGATCAGAATCACAGCTAAGAAACAGATCTGGGGGCCTCTACTCCAAAAAGTAGGGAGCAGACCCTGCCCCTGACAGGGCACTGACAACCACAGGGCAAAGGGGAGGCCCCGCTCAATATATAGGGTGAGCTCTGACCACCACAATACCAATCAAACCCTCTATAAGGGGGTAATGGCACATGCCTCTAGACCAACCTCACCTACCAGGGAGCAGACCCCAGAAGCAAGAGGAACTATGATCCTGCAACCTGCAGAAAGGAGACCACAAATACACTAAGTCTGACAAAATGAGACAGCAAAGAAATATGCTGCCAATGAAGGAGCAAGATAAAAACCTACAAAAACAACTAAATGGAGAGGCAATTAGCAATCTATCTGAAACATAATACACAGTAAAGATAGTAAAGTGATCCAAAGTCTCAGAAACAAAATGGAGGCACAGGTAGAGGAGATCTAAGAAAATTTTAACAAAGACCTAGAAGAAATAAAAAATAAACAGAGGTGAACAAGACAATAACTGAAATGAAAAATACACTAGAAAGAATCATTAGGTGAAAAACTGAGGCAGAAGAACGGATAAGTGACCTGGAAGACAGAATGGTGGAAATCTCTGCCATGGAACAGAATAAAGAAAAAGGAAAGAAAAGAAATTAGGACAGTCTCAGAGACCTCTGGGACATTAAACACACCAACATTCGAATAATAGGGGTCTCAGAAGACAAAGAAAAAAAGAAAGTGCCTGAGAAAGTATTTGAAGAGATCAGTCGAAAACTTCCCTAACATGAGAAAGGAAATAGTCACCCAAGTCCAGGAAGTGCAGAGAGTCTCATACAGGATAAACCAAAGGAGGAATACAGTGAGACACATATTAATCAAACTAACAAAAATTACATAGAAAGAAAAAAATATTAAAAGCAACAAAGGAAAATCAACAACATACAAGGGCATCCCCAAAAGATTATCAGCTGATTTTTCAGCAAAAGCTCTGCAAGCTAGAAGCGAGTGGCACAATCCATTTCAAGAGATGAAAGGGAAAAGCCTACAACCAAGAATACTATACCCAGCAAAGCTCTCATTCAGGTTTGATGGAGAAATCAAAAGATTTAGAGACAAGCAAAAGAAAAGAGAATTCAGCACCACCAAAACAGCTTTACAAATATTGCTAAAGGAACTTCTCTAGGCAAGAAACACATGAGAAGAAAACAAAAAAGGAAGGGAAGAAAAAACACCTTCAAAAACAAACCCAAAACAATTAAGAAAATGGCAATAGGAACATACCTTAAATGTAATGGATTAAAAGACATAGACTAGCTGAATGGATACAAAAAGAAGACACAAATATATGCTATCTACAAGAGACCCACTTAAGATCTTGGGACACATACAGACTGAAAGTAGGGGTTGTAAAAAGATATTCCATGCAAATGGAAATAAAAAGAAAACTGAAGTAGCAATACTCATATCAGACAAAATAGACTTTAAAATAAAGACTGTTACAAGAGACAAGGAAGGACTCTACGTAAAGATCAAGGGACCAAACCAAGAAGAAACTGTAACAATTTTAAATATTTCTGCACCTAACATAGGAGCACCTCAATACAGCAAATGCTAACAGCCATAAAAAAGGAAGTCAACATTAACACAATAATAGTGGGGAAATTTAACACCCCACTAACACCAATGGACAGATCATCCAGATGAAAAATTACTAAGGAAATACAGGCCTTAAATGACACATAAGATCAGATAGAATTAATTGATATTTATAGGCCATCCCAACAAAAGGCAGCAGAATACAGTTTCTTCTCAAGTGCACACAGAACATTATCTAGGATAGATCACATCTTGGATCACAAATTAAACCTCTGTAAATTTAAGTGACTTGAAATTATATCAAGCATCTTTTGCAACCACAATACTATGAGATTAGAAATCAATTACAGGAAAAAAAAACTGTAAAAAATACAAAAACAGGAAGGCAAACAATATGCTACTAAATAACCAATGGATCACTGAAGAAATCAAGAGGAAATAAAAAAATTCCTAGAATCAAATGACAACAAAACCACAGAGACCCAAAACCTATGGGATGAGGTAAAAGCAGTTCTAAGAGGGAAGTTTATAGCAACATAATCTTACTGCAAGAAACAAAAAAAATCCCAAATAAACAACCTAACCTTACACCTAAGACAACTATAGAAAGAAGAACAAAACCCAAAGTTAGTAGAAGGAAAGATATCATAAACATCAGAGCACACATAAATGAAATAGAAATGAAGAAAAAATAGCAAAGATCAATGAAACTAAAAGCTGTTTATTTGAGAAAATAAACAAAATTGATAAACCTTTAGCCAAATTCATCAAGAAAAAAAGGAAGAGGACTCCAATCAATAAAATTAGAAATAAAAAAGGGGAAGTTACAATTGACACCACAGAAATACAGAAGATCATGAGACTAGTACATGCAACTCTGTGCCAATAAAATGGACAACCTGGAAGAAATGGACAAATTCTTTGAAAGGTACAACCTTCCAAGACTGCATCAGGAAGAAATAGAAAATATAAGCAGACAATTCACAAGTAATGAAATTGAAACTGTGATTAAAAATCTTCCAATAAACAAAAGTCCAGGATTAGATGGCTTCACAGGCAAATTCTATCAAACATTTACAGAAGAGCTAACACCTATCCTTCTCAAACTTGTCCAAAAAATAGCAGAGGAAGGAACACTCCCAAACTCATTCTAGGAGGCCAACCTCACCCTGATACCAAAAACAGACAAAGATTTCACACAAAAATGAAAATTACAGGCCAATAGCACTGATGAACATAGACACAACAAAATACTAGCAAACAGAATCCAACACATTAAAAGAATCATACACCACGATTAAGTGGAATTTATCTCAGGGATATGAGGAGTCAATCAATCTGATACACCATATTAACAAATTATAAAAACCATATGATCATTTCAATAGATGCAGAAAAAGCTTTTGACAAAATTCAACACCGATTTACAATAAAAACTCTCCAGAAAGTGGGCTTAGAGGGAACCTACCTCAACATAATAAAGGTCATATACGACAAACCCACAGCAAACATCATTCTCCATGGTGAAAAACTGAAAGCATTTCCTCTAAGATCAGGAACAAGACAAGGACACCCACTCTCACCACTATCATCCAACATAGTTTTGGAAGTCCTAACCACAGCAAACAGAGAAGAAAAAGTTATAAAAGGAATCCAAATTGGAAAAGAAGAAGTATAACTGTCACTGTTTTCAGATGACATGATACTATACATAGACAATCCTGAAGAGGCTACCAGAAAACTACGAGAGCTCATCAATGAATTTGGTAAAGTGGCAGGATACAAAATTAATACACTGAAATCTCTTGCATTCCTATACACTAACAACAAAAATCAGAAAGAGAAATTAAGGAAACAATCTCATTTACCATCACAGCACAAAGAATAATAATACCTAGGAATAAACCTACCCGAGGAGGCAAAATACCAGTATGCAGAAACCTATAAGATACTGATGAAAGAAATCAAAGACAACACAAACCCATGGAGATATATATACAATGTTCTTGGATCAGAAGGATCAACATTGTGAAAATGACATACTACCCAGGGCAATCTATAGATTCAATGCAATCCCTACCAAATTACCAATGGCATTTTTCACAGAATTAGAACAAAAAAATTTACAATTGTATGGAAACACAAAAAACCCTGACTAGTCAAAGCTATCTTGAGAAAAACAAATTGAGCTGGAGGAATCAGGCCCTGACTTCAGATTACACTACAAAGCTACAGTAATCAAAACAGTATGGCACTGACATAAAAATAGAAATATAGATAAATGGAACAGGATAGAAAGCCTAGAGATAAACCCGTGCACCTACGGTCACCTAATCTATGATGAAGGAGGCAAGAACATACAGTGGAGAAAAGACAGTCTCTTTAATAAGTGGTGCTGGGAAAACTGAACAGCTACACACACAAGAATAAAATTAGAACACTCCCAACACCATACAAAAAATAAACTCAAAATGGATTAACAACCTACCTAAATGTAAGGCCAGACACTATAAATCTCTTAGAGGAAAACAGGCAGAAAACACTCTGAAATAAATCACAGTAAGATTTTTTGATCCACCTCCTAGAGTAATGAAAATAAAAACAGAAGAAAAAAAAATGGTTTCTAATTATACTTAAAATCTTTTGCACAGCAAAGGAAACCATAAGCAAAACAAAAAGAGAACACTCAGAATGGGAGAAAATATTTACAAATGAAGCAACCTACAAGGGATTAATCTCCAAAATATACAAACAGCTAATGGAGCTCAATAACAAAAAAACAAACAACCCAGTCAAAAATGGGTAGAAGATCTAAATAGACATCTCTCCAAAGAAGACATACAGTTTGCCAAAAAGCACATGAAAGGTGCTCAACATCACTAATTATTAGAGAAATGTAAATCAAAACTACAATGAGGTATCACCTCACACTGGTCAGAATGGCTATCATCAAAAAATCTAGAAATAATAAATGCTGGAGAGGGTGTGGAGAAAAGGGAACCCACTTACACTGTGGGTGGGAATGTAAATTGATACAGCCACTATAGAGAACAGTATGGAGGTTCCTTAGAAAACTAAAACTAGAGCTACCATATGAACCAGCAATCCCAATCCTAGGCATAAATCTTGAGAAAACCATAATTCAAAAGGATGTATGCACCCCGATGTTCATTGCAGCACTATTTACAGTAGCCAGGACATGGAAGCTACCTAAATGTCCATCAGCAGATGAATGGATAAGGAAGATGTGGTACATGTATTACTCATTCATAGCAAGGAATGAAATAGAGTCATTTACAGAGATGTGGATGAACCTAGAGACTGCCATAAAAAGTGAAGTAAGTCAGAAAGAGAAAAACAAATATATAATATTTCTCACATGTGGAATCTAAGAAAATGGTACAGATGAACTTGCTGGCAAAGCAGAAATAGAGGCACAGATGTAGAGAACAAACATTGTTAAGAAGAGGTTAGAGGGGGTGGGACAAATTGGGAGATTGGGATTGACATATTTACACTGCTATGTATAACATAGATAACTAATGAAAACCTACTGTTTACCACAGGAAACTCTACTCAGTGATCTTCAGTGACCAAAATGGGAAGGAAATCTAAAAAAGAGTGGATATATGTATACATACAATTGATTCACTTTACTGTAGAGCAGAAACTAATACAACATTGTAAAGCAACTACACTCCAATAAAAATTAAAAATATATATATAAACAAATAAAAGAAAATAAAAGAGAGGGAAGCCCTGTAGGGAGACCTCACTCACTCCACCTTTGGCTGCTGTTTGCAAGCCTAGCATTCCCCAATGGGAAGAAGTTTAATTTACACACCCCAGCAACAATGAGAAACCACAACAACTCAGCCAAAGAGAAGTAGCCACATCCCTGAACTCACACTCTCCTCCAATGGACTTTGTTTAGAAACAGCCCTTCACAACTTCCCACTTCCCCCTGCAAAAGAATTCTGCCCTCCTTTGCTCTCCAGACTTGCCTGTGGTTCACCATAGTTTGCTTGACCCTAATTGCAATTCCTCTGCTGTTTCTAAATAAACTCATTTTGCTGGTAAAATAACTGGTTATTTTATTTTTCAAGTTGACATTAGACATATCAGAAGAAAAATACAAATAAGCCTTCAAAGTAAAAGTTACTCCATACCAGCCCTGTGTCTCATGAGAAGTTTATTTAAAAACAAAGTAAACAAATAAAAACAATTGTGAAAGGACTCACCGTTTTAGAATTTTCTGTGGTTAAAGGAATCTGAAAGAAAGAATGTTAATCACTCAGGCCATATTATTTTCAATAATAAACAGAAGTTTATAGAGTAGAATAAAAAAGAAAAAAAATTCAGAGAAATGGCTCACTATACTAAAAGATGAAAGAAAAAAAAAGGAAACTAAAATGAAACAACTGAAACTGTAGGTCTGATGCATGGTGTGGGTGGGGTGCAGGTAATATGACTTTGTTTGTACCATTCTGATAGACTATCTTACATGGGAGAGAAAGAAGTTTACTCTCAACAATGCCCTTCTAAGAAATGTGGGTTTTCTCTGCCATGGGGTCAAGGTTATGTAAAAGATATTGGATGTGTACAACACAGAAGACATTAAAAGTCTGAATAAACTGGATGTGAATCTCTTTATGCTCTGTACTGGGAGTATAATCTTAGGCAAAGTATTTTACTTCTCTGACTCTCAGTTTTTCCTTTCATCTCACCCTAGCACAACAAATACTAACATGTTATAAATATATGTGATTGCAGTTTTAGAAATAAAAATGATTTGAAATTATGAGAATAAATTGCCTTTCAGTTTTGTGTTAACTTGTTATTTAGCTGAAATTCAGCCTCTGTACACCAGTATAGAATTGAACCTCAGAGACAGAGTTTTGAGTGAAGTAGAAAATAATAGCTTTATTGCTTTGCCAGGCAAAGGGGGCTACAGCAGGCTAATGCCCCCAAAACTGTGTGTCCTGAACTGGGGGGGAGGTAGTGAGGAGTTTTATAGCAGTGGTTCAAAGAAGAGGGCATGATCAGCTCGTGGACATTCTTCTGATTGGTTGGTGGTAAAGTAAGTGGTAGTCAGTATCAACAGCCTTCTGGTTCCAACTGGTCTGTGGTCTACATTCTTGTGGGCAGCATACAGTTAACTTCTTCCACCTGGTGGGGTTTTCAGTATCTGCAAAACAGCTCACAGATTTTGTTATATATATCCCTTGAGGGGGAACCAGGACCCTGCCCCAAGGTTGCACTATTGTTTCTTGATGTTCCTCCCTTGTCTCTGCATCCCCTCCCTTCCCTAATTAGCAACTGTCTGAACCTGCCCTTTGGAACTCAGGGAAGGTCATGGAGGCTGAATAAAGCATGCTTCCTGTAATCAAGAAATGGGAGACATAGAAAGGTTTTTGTGCCCAGGAACCCCACAAGTTCCTGTTTGGTTTCAGTGATGGCATTAAGGATAATATTTCTTTTTATGATGACTCTTAATAAGAAACCTGGGAAGAATTGGTCATGTTAACAGAGAATTTTATTACCCTTAAAATATGTTATGAGCAGTATTTCCATAGTTTTAAGTTCTTTCACCTAGAACTATATTTTCTTTAAAGGTATGTTTTCCTTCTAAAACACTTTCTTTGTTTTACCATTTTCAAGAAAATTTAATAAATCAATATAGTCAAAGGCAAAATGTCCAATTTTATAAAGATTAAATACCAATTACCATAACATAAGGATTAATGATGAATTATTAAATAATGAGTTGGCTATTAACATGATCCATAAGATATAAAAAATCATGGATTGAAATTTTATAATTCTAAACTTCCCATGGATATTTTGGAGATTCAAAGTTCGACCCTAAGGCAATCAGTTAAGATGATCCCATAAAGACATGCTTTTCTAATCCTGTAGTCATTCACCTGCTGATTCCATTTTGAGTTATGTTACTTGCCAAGGTTTTGGGAAGATGGTGATTTCAGTGGTTGGCATTTCAAAGAACTTTCTGGTAACTTAATGTTAAGTGAAAAGTGTTATTTTAAAGAATGGACAAAGAAGAATTGATTGAAAGAATTTAGCAGCAAAGGCTATTACTGTTAGCATGGAGTGTGGTCAGAGGCTTGTGCTTTGATGGACTAGAATGTATTTTTAAAGAAAGATTGCTTTATTTGTCTCTGTTCTTCCAGTGTTCCCAGATTTGCAAACTCTTGCCAGCAGCTACAGAACAAAACCCAATCTCACTTGTGTTCTGCATCATGCACACTGTTATCAGTTCACCTTGTATTGAAAATTAATATTTCTTTACAACTTAATCTACTCCAGGATTTCATTTTTAACCATTTTCAACAAAATAATTGTTAATCTTAATCTATTTTAAAAATGAAATAGGTTAGACATAAGAATGATGATCACTTTAACACAAATTTAGAAAAAATAAAATATAATATGATGCAGATTAAAAATTTCAATTCTGGGGCTTCCCTGGTGGTGCAGTGGTTGAGAGTCCACCTGCTGATGCAGGGGACACGGGTTTGTGTCCCAGTCTGGGAAGATCCCACATGCCATGGAGCGGCTAGGCCCGTGAGCCATGGCCACTGAGCCTGCATGTCTAGAGCCTGTGCTCCGCAACGGGAGAGGCCACAACAATGAGAGGCCCATGTACTGCAAAAAAAAGAAAAATTCAATTCTGTCTTTGTACCTAAAATATTAATTCATCTTTCCAGATATATAATCACACATTGTTATTTTTGAATAATGTGGTATTCATATTGCAAGAAATAATTTTTATAGGAAACAGAGAAATAGGTCAGATAAACAGATTATTGTAAACTACAAATCCATGCCTAGTTTCTTTTTGTTATGCTAAGAATTTTATAACTTTATGAAACCCTCATAAGAAAACATTCATTGGGTAGACTGGTGAGATAGTGCCTTAGGCACCTGATGTTACAGGGTTGGTGTGCATTGTGTCAAATAGCTTCAACCAAGGAGGTCAATGGAAGGCCAGGGACAGGAATCTCGGTCCTTGTGATAACAAGCAAAGAGTTGCAGACTACTACTTCAGGCTTAAATGTAAAGCAAAGCTTATTAAGGCATAGTTACACTCTCAGAGGAAGAGTGGGTTGTATCTGCAAAGTGAAATCAGCCCTCCTGTACAGACTTAAGGGTGCTTATAGGAGTGTTCTGCAAGGAGGTGGGGTGCAATCATGGGTGAGTGACAGGGGAGCATTATTTGATTGATAGTCCCGAGTTATGTAACCAGTTAATTTTTCCACATGCCCTTATCCTTGATTCACTAAGAAAAGCCCACTGGGTGGGGGTGAGAGGCCAAAACCACATGCTGATTTTATTATAGTGATTGTATAATGAGTTTGGGTTTACTATAGGTTATAAGCCTGTCTAGTCTGGGCATCCTAGGGAAGGTCCCTCATGTTACTGTGCTCTCTCTTTATCAGGATAAGTTAAACATCACTCAACCATAGTTTCATCTGTTCTGGGTGGGGTCAGGGGAGGGTTCTCAGATAGTTGGGGTGTAACTTGACTACTCCCCTCTTATCTTTTTGCCACTGTCACCTCCTTGCTGCTAATGTCAGGGGATGGTCCCCAGATGGTTGGTGTGTGGCTTGATTATTCCCCTCTTGTCTTTTCCCCACTGTCACCTTCTTGCTGCTAATGTCTGACTAACTACCTAATATTCACCCCTCAAGAGTATGGGACCCAATTCTTTGGGACATGAGTGACGACTGCTCTGGCTGCTTCCTGCTGTTAAGGGGCAGAGTTTTGATTGGGTCCCTCCTCTTGCTCTTTTTCAGCTAGGAGGTGGGCTTCAGTGATGACCATCAAGGTGTCCCACATAGATCTTGGTCTCAGGGTCAGGCTGAGCAGGCTGGTAGCTACCTTGCAGAACCATTTGGAATTGAACATCCTATATGCATTCTGAAATGAGTCGAACAAGTAGGTTTATGATACAAGGGACTAACGACAAAACAAAGGCTATCAGGACTAATGGTCTCAACAAGGACAGCAGTCATGTCTATATCTGTGTCTCCATAGAGGAGAAGAAGGAAGAAAGCCAGCTAGGGTCCTGTCCTGATCTCTCTTTCAGATCATCTATTAATTTGATGTTTTTCTTTAAAACCAGAAGGTTTTCTTCAACCTGGCTAGAGGTATTAACATAGAAGCAGCATGTTTCACCTATCAGGGAACAGACACCCCCAGCCTCAGGTGTTATAACACTGAGGGCACTCCTATTTTGTAAAACCACCTTGGCCAGAGAATCTAGGGCTGACTTGCTCCTTAATGGCTGCTACTGTAACTTTCCAGGATTCCTTGACCATGATGGTAAGATTGAGAATGCTCCTCTCTAAGAGGGTTATACCTGCAAACCAAAAAATTCCTCTAAAGACACTGTGGATCATTTAGGGCTGATCAAGATTGGGTTATCATGAGCATCAATGCCCCTCAACATCAGTGGTTCATTTTTTGTCTGTTTTGGACATGTCTCAAGGCTTCTTCGAGGAATGACCCCTGAGGAAGCTAAATCTTTTGTAGCCATAATGGTTGCCTCTGGGACAGCAGCAATGATGGGGAAGGTGCCCCTCCAAAGTGTGGAAATATCTAGATATATCCCAGTACCACAAAGAAATGAAAATCCAATGTCTCTCAAGGATACCCCATCATGGGTCCCCAGAGCCAGGCCTTGACCTGTTGGGAGTTTTCCTCCAGAAGAAGACTGGGGTCCCATGGCTTAGGATTATATTTGGAAGACAAACCCTAGGGAAGTAATCTATACACAGAGGGAAGGATCCGGGTTCTGACTGATTATGAGTGTGATGGGGGGATTAACATAACACATCTCTGATTATTAACTGGATTATACTATATTTTGGAGGAGGATCTTGCAGGGAGATTAAGTTAAGTAGGTGTCTGATAGTCATGGCAATCTCTACATATTCAGTTCCCAGTGCTGAGCTGTTTATGGGGATATGGTCCTCATTAATATATTTATTAGTTGCATTCTTCCTTGAGTTTTCCCAATACAAAGTGAAATTTCCTTCATGTGCATTGTATTCATCCTCTTTTGACCAGGTATCCCACCCCAGGCTAATCTGATTAAAGCTGAGGATATAGATACAAAAGGAGCCATTTAACCAGCCCAAGGTGGATCCCATCCATCCGGGTTCTGAAAACAAAGCTGTGCCTTTCCTAGAAGCTTGGAGGCTGTACCTACACAGATAGCTAGGCCTGAGGCAAAAAAGTCAGGGTCTACTTGCATTTGGCCCCCATGTAAAAGGTAATCCATCCCATAAAATTGACCCAGTAAGTTATACAGCTATTCAGTGGAGGTAGGGAAGGCCAATAAGTAGAGTTCCTCTAGGTTTTGCATTCCCTTGGAGAATATCCAGCAGTAGGTTTTATTGGTTAATTTTACAACATGACTTATAGTGAGTGTAACTGGATGGTGAGAATATGAAGAAATGAAGGGAAAGGAGCAAAGTGCAATAACTGCAAGGAGAGATGCCATATTAAGGAAATAAGAGGCAGTGTGTGAATTAATTTTGTGATGATATGCAAAATGGAATAAGAGTGAGCTCAGTGAGAAAGGTCAGGAGGTACAGTAGGCCTATTACTTCTGCCAGTTGTGGAAATGGTGGGTTCATGGATTTAGAATGTACTTATCTTGCAGTTTTCGTTTGAACAGGAGCTGGAGGTCCTCCAAAGGCTCACAGGTGTACTCAGCTGGGGAAATGTCCTCAGGTGCAGTAGCTGTCCAGGGCTTTACCCAGGAATGATGAATCCAACTGGGGATCCCTGTACTTTAACAGCTGTAGGGTAAGAGAGCAAGACTGGATAGGGTCCTTCCAGATCAGCTGAAGTTGAGAACCAGGGGAGGTGTCTTTCCAAGTTTCAATGAGTACTTGTGTTCCTGGAGAGTAGGGGCAAGGAGCAGACTCTGGGGAAGGAAGCCTTTTACCCCGTAGTCCTGGAGGGCTTGTTGGAATTGTCCAAGGGAGGTGACATAAGATGCAATGGCAGAGGTGTCAGAGTCCATCAGTAGGTCCCCTCATAAGAAAGGCCTACCATACAGCATTTCATAAGGGCTAAAGTTAAGTAAGGCCTTTGGGGCTGTTCTGATCCTTATATAAGCAATAGGGAGGGCTTCCGTCCAAATAAGGGAGATCTCTTGCGTTATTTTTTTTAAGGTATTCTTTAAATGTTGGTTGGCTCTTTCTACTTTCCTGTGGATTGGGGTCTCCAGGAAGAATGAAGGTGGTACTCAATATCTAGAACCTTGGATATCTGCTGAGTAATTTGGGAAAGGCAGGACAATTATCACTCTTCAGAGACAACAGGAGGCCAAACCTAGGGATGATTTCAGTTAAAAGCTTCTGGGCAACGTCTGAAGCTTTTTCTCTCCTGGTGGGGAAAGCTTCCACCCAGCCGGTAAAGGTGTCCATGAACACCATAATGTGCTTATATCCTTGGTAGGGAGGAACCATTTTAAAGTCATTTGCCAGTCTTCCTCTGGATACGTTCTGTGTCTCTGAGCTGGAAGGGCCAACAGTAGTGGCTTACTTCCCTGAGGATTGTTAGTCAGACAAGTAGGCCATGATGAGGTTACCTTATTAACTACACTGCAAAATCCCTTCCCAGAGGAGATAGAATAAACAATCTGGTATAAGGCATCCCTCCCTAGGTGACAGGCCTCATGTAAAGATTTAATAATTTTCCATTGGAGCAATTGGGGCAGGTGAATTAAGCCCTCTCTCTGGTATCATCTGTCTGGATCAAGGTGGTACCGTGATTTATGGCCCATTTGATTTCCTCAGGCAGGTAAGATGGGGAAGAGAGAGAACTAAGGGAAGGAACTAAGGCACACTCTATCACAAAGGGCTGAAGAGCTGTCTGTTGGGCAACCTGATCGGTTAGCCAATTTCCTTTTGCTATTTCATTGTCGCCCTTCTGGTGACTTCTTCAGTGAATCACTGCTACCTGGGAAGGCTTGAGAACTGCCTCCAAGAGGGAGAGAATTTAAGGTCCATACTCTCAGGTAACCAGAACGTGCCTTGAGGTAGCCACGTTCCTTCCAAATAGCAGCATAAGCATGCAAAACCAAAAAAGCATATTGAGAGTCAGTATATATATATTAAGGGCCTTACCTTCAGCCAGGGTTAAAGCTCGGGTTAAAGGAGTTATTTCTGCCAGTTGGACTGAGGTCCCTGTGGAAAGAGTCCAGGCCTCAATAACCTGTGTCAAGGACACCACCGCATACCCTGCCCTTCTACATCCTTCAGAAACAAAACTACTTCCATCAGTGAACCAAACCTCCTCAGGGTTTTGTAGTGGAATATCAGTTAGATCTGATTGGGGCAACAAGGAATGAGATATAATACCTTCACACTGGTGAACTGGCAGACCTTCCTCAGGTAGGAGGAGCAGGGTAACTGGATTTAAAGAGGAGCAGACCATGACATGGATGTCTGGATTCTCCAACAGTAATGCCCGATATTTGAGGATCCTGCTTTCTGTGAGCCAGAAAATAGTCTTTCCCTTCCAAGAGAGCGGTAACCTGATGGGAGGTATATACTGTCAGGGGTTGCCCCAATGTAAGCTTGGAGGCTTCTTCCACCAATAAGGCCAAGGCAGCAGCTACCCTAAGACAACTGGGCTATTCAGTGGCCACCAGGTCCAGTCTCTTTGACATATATTCTATAGGTCTCTGGACAGGGCCAAGTTCCTGAGTTAAGACTCCTAAAGCCATCCCTTATTTTTCTGCCATGAATAGCTGGAAAGTTGTATCATTTATTGGGATTCCCAAGGCTGGGGCCTGGGATAGTAACGTCTTTAGCAGTTAGAAACCTTGGGTCTGGTTAAGGCCCCAGAGCAGAGATTTAGAGTCAGATTTTCCCTTCAGGGCCTCATAAAAACTTTGTGCTTTTAGTCCACAGTTAGGAATCCATAGTCTGCAATACCTCATGAGGTCTAAAATGGCTCAGAGCTAAGTTTTCAGGTAGTTGGTCCCGGTAGATCTAAAATTCCTTGTATTCTATAGGGGGAGAGTCTTCATTCCCCTGGGGAGAGGATTACTCACAGATATTTGACTTCCTGCTGTGCCAGTTGGACCTTGGACTTAGAGACTTTATAGCCTTGTTTTGACAAAACATTGAGGGTCTGGGTAGCATGAGTTAAGGCTCTCTCATGGTCCAAGAAACAAATAAGAAGGTTATCCACATACTGTATGATAGTCCCTTCCTCCAGATGTAGATCTTGGAGGTCCTTGGCCAGGCCCTGGTCAAAAATGTGGGCACTGTCTCAGAACCCTTGGGATGGGGCTGTCCAGATGAGTTATTGTCCTCTATTCCTTCCTCATGCCACTCAAAAGCAAAGAGGTAGTAGGACCAGGGTTCCAGAAGTATGGCAAAGAAGGCATCCTTTAGTTCTAACACAGTAAACCAGGAGGTTATGCCTGGTATGATCAACAAGTTGTACAGGTAGGGGACTACTGGTTGGAGTGGGACAACTGCCTCACTGATAGCTCTTAAGTCTTGAACCAGTCTATATTCTCTGTTTGGCTTCTTAATAGCTAAGATAAGATGCTGCAAGGAGAACAGTAAGGAATAAGTGGCCTGCATTGTAAAAATTTAGGTATGAAAGGCTGCAGTCCGCTTCGGGCTTCTGGGAGAATTGGATATTGTTTCTGATTGGGGAAAGAGGTTGGATCCCTTAAGGTGATATACACTGGGGAGGCGGTTATAGCTCTCCCTGGCATTCCATTGGCCCAGACCTGGGGGTCTACTGGCAAATCAGCTAAGGCTGGTGTGCCAGTCCTCAGAGGAGGCTGTGTCTCTAAGACTAAGAACTAGAAGGGTGTTACTGCGGTGGTTCTCCCAAGTACCAGTCTGGTTCCCAGCTTGTTCATGATGTCCCTACCTAACCGTAGGTGGGGGCACTCAGGTATGACCAGAAAGGAATGAGAGAAAGTATATCCTTCCCAGTAACAACACAAAGGGACAGTAAAAAGCCTAGTAGTAACTTTACCTGAGATTCCTGTAGCCTAACAGGAGAAGGAAACTAGGACAGAGTAGGTGACCCCCATATCCAATAAGAAAGATACGGTCC
>RJWK010039070.1:0-11436 GCA_004363435.1 Platanista minor | reverse complement strand
TCAACCACTGCGCCACCAGGGAAGCTCCCTCTATCTTTGTTAGTATCCCTTGTTTTGTCTAGATTCTACTTTGTTGGTATATCTTTCTCCATTCTTTTAACCTGTCTCTGTCTTTATATTTAAAGTGTGTTTCTTATAGACAGCATATAGTAATCTCTTGCCTTTTTATCCAGACTGTCAATTTCGCCTTTTAGTCAATGTATTTGGCCCATTTTCACTTAATGTAATTATCAATATTTTATGTTTGAGTCTACCATCTTGCTAATTGTTTTCTACTTGTCCCATTTGTTATTGCCCCTTTTTCCATTGTTAATGTATTTTATTAGAATGAGTATTTTTAGTATTCCATTTTATTACCTCTGTTGCCTTAATACCTCTTTTTATTATTTTTAGGTGGTTGTTTTAGGGTTCGCAGTATACATATTTTAACCCTTAGCTGCCTTCACATAATAATATACCACTTAACACATAATATTAGGAACATTATACCAGTTTATTTTATTTCTCTCCTGTGTCTCTTGTGGAATTATTGCCATATATTTTATTTCTACATATGTTGTGAATCTCCAGAATAGATTATTATTATTTAAAGATTTTTTTAATGAGGAAAAGATACCCATTTTTGTATCACTTCTGGTGTTCTTCATTACTTTGCACGAATTCAGTTTTATTGGGTATCTACTTGAATAATTTACATCCACTTGAATAATTTTCCTTAATGTTTCTTATGGTGCAGGTCTGCTAGCAACAAACTTTCTAAGATTTTGTCTGTAAATATCTATTTCCCCTTAGGTTTGAAGTATATTTTCACTGCATGTAGCGTTCTAGCTGTTGTAAGGTTTTTTTCCTTTATTATTGATTTTCAGTGGGTTTATTGTTACATGCCTTGGTGCAGTTTGCTTTGTGTTTATCCTGCTTGAAATTTGTTGAGTTTATCCTGCTTGAAATTTGTTGAGCTTATTGAATTTGTGAGTTTATATTTTTCTCATTTCAAGAATTTCTCAGCAGTATTTCTTCAAGCATTTTTTTTTTCTGTCCTCTTCCTCTCTCTTCCTGGGAATTACACACTATTGCATCCTGCTAAAGCTAGCCTTGCCTCTGTACATTTTTTAAGTCTTTTTCTCTTTGAGCTTTAGTTTAGATAGTTTCTATTGCTCTGCCTTAGGTTCATTGGTCCTTTATTCTGCAGTGTGATTCAGTTAATTTTCAGTAACAAATACTTTGTTTTTCAGCTATGGAAATTCTGTTTGATCTTTTAATTTTATATTTTTTATTTCTGTCTTCAATATGTTCACATTTTTCTTTGTGTCTTTGAGCATATTTTAAAGAGCTTAAGAGTCTTGTTCACTAATTCTATGCCTGTCATTTTAAGATCTGTTTCTGTTTATCTGTTTTTTCCCCCCCAGTTACAGGACATACTTTCTTGCTTCTTTGCAAGTCTAGTAATTTTTATTTGGTGTTGGACAGTGTGATATTGTCAAATGTCTAAATATTATTGTCCTTTAAAAAGTATTAATTTAATTTTGGCTAGCAGGTTACTTGCAAATAAGCTTCATTCTTTTGAGGCTTGTTTTGAAGCATTCTTATCTAGTATTCTATACTCTAAAGTTAGAGAAGTCCTACTCATTCGTATGTGTGACCTTTCTGGATTCTCTACCGAGTACCCCACGTGTTCAGTGGAGTCCCTCTCCTCTGTCTGGTTGAATCTTTTGTATCCCAGCTCTGTGTAGCCCCTGTGGTTGTTAGATTATAGTTCTGTAGTGGTTCTGTTCCTGGTTCTTCTCTCCAGTTTTCTGCCTTACAAATTTTAGCTTTCTCAGCTTCTCCAACCTCTGGTCTCTGTCTCCTGAACTAAACAGGACTTAAGTTCTCTGCTTTGTTTTCCTCAAATACTGCTGGATATAGCAGAAAGATGGAGAAGTAGTGTTCACTTCTTTCTTTTCAGTTATCATACCCCTGTTTGCCTGTTGTCCATTGTCTGAAAAGAGATGGGAAGCTTAGTCAAGTGCCAGTTATTTTGTTGTAACTGTAAACCATATAGTCACTATATTTAAACTTCTGGGTTGTGGAGAGAATTATACTAAAATAGACTAAGTTGTGGCAAATTTGCAATGAAATATCTTTCATGGCTAATAAAGTGCCACATCTTATAGTCTTTCTAGCCCTCATCTGTTGTAAAGTTATTTCATATTTTATACATGCAATATTTACTCAGTGTTGAGCAGTTCCATTGCAGATACTTGTGACACAATCGACTGCCAGTGTTAACTGTTGATAGCGTACTGTGTTTATATACCAGCATCTAATATGCTTATGTTTCATAGTACATTTTAAGGAGACCTAAACATACTTAGTGAAAAATTCTAAAAATTGCTCTCAGCTGCCTATGTTTAGAAAAGTAAATACATTTTGAAGCAATTTAAAATAAACTGTTTCAGGTTATTACTAATGGCAAACACTCTATTGTCAGGTCTTTAGGAATGAGGTGGAAAACTTTATTAATTATAAAATCTTATAGAAAACTTGGAAATTATAAAATGGTTCAAAGAAAGTTAAAATGAACAATGTTATATTTTGGTATGTTTCCTTTCAGTCCATTCTTTATGCAAATATAGATACATGCACCTTTTTAACAAATTGGGACCATGTTATTTAAAAATATTATATGTCTTGATTATTTTTTTCCCCTCACACATTATTTATATTTTGCTGTATCCTTAAATATTTGCTGAAAGTATCAATTTAAATAATATGTCAAATTTACTTTTATTTCTTCTTTTGCTATTATAAATAATACTGCAATGAGTATTTTCCTGTGTTTTCCTTTAGATTTAGGAAAACTTATTGTACATTTCTAGATCAAGGGATATGGATTTTGAAACATTTTTGTTAATTACATTAATACATATCTAGTGTAAAGATTTTGAAGCATAAAGGAAAAACAAATATTTGAATATTTGTATCTGTCTTTTTGCTCACATCTGGTTTATTTTTACTAGACTTTAGAATTTTATGTCCCTTTAATATATGTGCCTTGAGCTTTATTCTATTTTATTACTTTTTCTTGAAAATAATTCTTTAGGTGATTGCATAATATTCTAGCCTGAGAATATAACTTACTGTGCATTTATATTGTTGGATATCTGGGTTAGTTTTAGTTTTTCTACTGGAAAAACATTTTTAAATGTCCTTTGGCCATTTTGCTAAGGAAATGTGGCTTTATTTTTTGAGAGAATCTTTATTGATGTGAATCTTTGTCAAATGTGATGAATTTTTTCTGAGTTATTTACATATTTTTGGTATGGTTTTCTTTTGTAAAACTTTTATATGTGTATCTTTTTCTTTGAATAATTTCTCTTCTTTTATATTTAAAAACATCTTTCCTCTTCTGGAGATCAGATAATATTCGTCTATATGGTTTTTTGTTTTGTTTTTTGTTTTTGTTTTTGCAGTAGGCGGGCCTCTCACTGCTGTGCCCTCTCGCATTGCAGAGCACAGGCTTCAGACGTGCAGGCTCAGTGGCCGTGGCTCACGGGCCCAGCCACTCCGTGGCATGTGGCATCTTCCCAGACCGGGGCACCAACCCACGTCCCCTGCATCGGCAGGCGGACTCTCAACCACTGCGTCACCAGGGAAGCCCCCAGTCTATATGGTTTTTAATCCAGTTTTATTAGAATTTATTTTATATTGTGATACATGATGTGATAAGAATCTTAACTTTTTACCCTAGCACCATTTAAACAGATGATTAGTTAGTGAGGTCATTTTGTATTCCAAGATACCTGTTCTTTACAGAATCAATTTCTTTTTTGCTAGGATTGACTAAATCCTATGAGTAATCCTTGAGAAAAACAGAGCTTGACATTCAACAAACCTGTAGTTAAACTTGAACACTAGTCCCCCAGAGGTATACATTTGGCGTTACAGTTGTATTCCTGATACAGTCCAACCCCTGATGGAAAGGAGAGAGTGATCATGGTGTTGGTTGAGGTGGGGGCATCTGAAAGGTAGAGGTGGATGCCTGATTACAAGACTACTGTGATCCAGTTTTATTCATCAGTACCTATCATAGTGCTGAGTACACTAGAGGTATTTTGATGTGTTTGTTTAATAACTGAACTTCACCCTCAACACACCTCCCAGAGCATCAAACCTGCTTTCCTGAGAGTGTAACAGGGAAGAGCAAAATCTGACTCTGTGTTAGATCTGTTTCTTTTACTTTAACCTTTGCTTTTCACTGCTTTCATTATTATAATCATACATAATGGCCTGCCTCAGAGAACCCTGCCCCTCTGCCTGAATGTTAAACTAAAGTGCCTTTGTTCAGCTCACAGGGAGACAGTCTGACCCTGCCCACCTGTGAATGGAGAGAAAGCATGAGAAAGTAAAGGTTCTGGTGTCTTTTATGTGATTTATAAAATGTTTGGCTGTTTTTGAATGTAAACAAAAGCTAATGGCAGTTAGAACGACTAAACGCCTTTCAGTTAAGGGAAGTTATTTTTGTCTTCATATAGTAAACTACTTTCATGATGGAGTTATTAATCTTTATCTTTTAAGCAGTGGTTTAACCTTGGTCTTGCATTTGTATTACCTAGAGAGCTTTTCAAAATTCTTATGCCCAAGCTATTACCCCCGAATGATTAAATCAGAATATCTGAGGATGTGGTCCAGGCATTAGTACTTTATCTGTTAATTCTAGTGTACAGCTAAAGTTGAGAACCACTGCTCTAAGAGTGTGGATAAAGAAAATATGAAGTGATATGCCCCCAAACTCTCCAAATGTCTTAGTCAATTCAGACTGCTATAAGAAAGTACCATAGACTGAGTGTTTTGTAAACAGCAGAAATTTATATCTCATAGTTCTGGAGGCTGGAAGTCTGAGATCTCAGGCTACCAGTGTGGTGTCAGGTTCTAGTGAGGACCCTCTTCCAGGTTGCAGACAGCCAATTTCTTGTACTCATGTGGTGGAGAGCAAAAAGAGGAAACCAATTCTCTTATGACTCTTGTAAGGGCAATAATCCCATTCATGAGAGCTCCATTCTCATGACATATAATCCTGATTACTTCCCAAAGGCCTCACCTCTTAATACCATTACATTGTGAGGTAGATTTCAACATATGATTTTGTAGGGGACACAAGCATTTTAGTCCATAGCATCGAGGAAGTAAAGTTGCTTCTTTATTAAATGCTGAATGGAAGCAGACCTTTGAATTGTCTGGCACTTTCTAAAAAAATTCAGGTGGGGAGATTCTGTAGTCTATTATGATAGACTTTTTCAATATTTAAATAATCAGGACAAAAATGTTCCTCCTCTCTTTATTTTATTTTGTAACAAGCCTATTTTGTAATCAATGCAGACAAGAGACAAAAGCTCTTCTGTGTTCCTTTTTAGGATTCTGAAATTCATGATAGGTTAAAAATATAAGTAAATCTCTGTTAGCACAAGAACATTTTTAGTGTTTAATGCTTTTCTAGCTTCAAAAAAGGATATATACTAACTGTATGAGTTTTCATTACAATAATACTCTAGGTGAAAAAGATAGACTTCATGGATATACTCTGTTGTCAGAAATTTTTTTAAGGCAATGAAAAAATATGAAAAGCATAGAGACATATTTCAGGGTCTCAAAATAAAGGACTTGTCAAAGTTAAGTATCTTTAATGATGTAATAGTCATTCAACAAATAATTATTGACTGCCTCCTAGGTGTACTGCTCTTGGCTACAGCAGTGAAAAAGACAGATGAAGTTCCTCCTTTCTTGGGACTTATATTTTAGTTGAAAAGACTGGCAGTATATAATTCGACTAGAAAATAAATGATACAATTTAATATTATCATTAATACTATTAAAAAATGAAGTCAAGGTGATGGGGGTAGACCATGACAGAGAGGAGGAGGGTTCATAGGGTCAAATAGTGCTGCTCTAAAGAATGACAAATTTAAATAGAAACCTGAATAAGAAACTAGGCATTTGAAAATCTTAGTGAATTCCAGGCAGAGGGAACTGTAATTGTAAATTTCTGGGGTACGCCTCTACAGTTAATGTTTTTGTTTGTTTTGCGGTACGCGGGCCTCTCACTGTTGTGGCCTCTCACGTTGTGGAGCACAGGCTCCGGATGCGCAGGCTCATCGGCCATGGCTCACGGGCCCAGCCGCTCTGCTGCATGTGGGATCTTCCCGGACCGGGGTCGAACCCATGTCCCCTGCATCGGCAGGCAGGCTCTCAACCACTGTGCCACCAGGGAAGCCCTACAGTTAATGTTTTGAAGGACATTAGAAGAGGTAGAATTAATGAGGATATTTATATAAGGTAATGGAAAATTGAGAAAGTGTTTTCTTCAGGTAAATAGATGACTTCTTGCTGAAAAGTGCCTGGGAGCCTATTTCTTTGTCCTGCTGGATTCCCCCCCACACTTTTTTTTTCCTCCTACTTTGCTTGTCTCCCTCTCTTTCTACCGCCCCCCTTCCTGCCCTACCAACATGCATGGGCACCTGCAGAGGCAGGCTACATTTTTTAGCGGCCTACAGGGGAAGGGCCCGGGGCAAGTGTGGAAATAATTTCTATAGCTGTGGTATAATTGCTGATGTCCTGTTGCCATAATTTGAGGCAAATGGAGCCATGAATAGAAGGAGATGTGTTGGGAAGAGAATGGGGAATTTTTAGAATGTACTGTAGCTACTTTCTCTTGGATTTGCTCACAGGAAGTAAGAGTTTGTTAAGATTTTTGATATCAGACTTCAAATTCTTATATATCTTTTTATGTAAGTTTTAGGTCACCTTCCTTAGCTAGTATATTTTACCTTCACAGTTTTAAAACTTTGTAATTTGTTTTGTTCCTGACTCATCTCATTTATTATGTAATTCATTGGAGAATGTATTTGGGTATCATTTTGGGAAAGGATGGCTTTGATTTTGTTGGGGGATGTGTGGTGGGGGCCGGATGTCCAGTGAAAGGAATTTTATACTTTTGGTTTAATCTCCTTTGTGATTTGGGGTGAAGCTGTAGTATGCTAAAGTAAATTACCTTACTTTTTTTTCTTTCTCTGGTATTAGACTATTTATACTAAGGAATTAAGTCTGAAGTTACTAACTGTAAATTACGTGCTTTTCAACATTCAAATTGTCTTTCTTCTCTTACAAAAATATGGATTTGGGGTGAGATTTTGCATATGCATATATTTCAAAGCCATTTTGCCAGCATATCTTATAGACAACCTAGCCACATTTCTTAGGAAGTCTTGAGCTTTTGAGTGTCAAGTAGACATATTCTTAAATAATCTAATATTTTATCAAATGGAACATAGTGCCCATAGCTATTCAGTTAATTTGTTGGGTGTACATTTGCAATGCAACAAATGGGATTTTCATTTGCAAAGAGAAACTAAAGTAAATGATGTGTTTGGGTAATTTAAGGAGTTCGGTATATAGACAAATATTTTATTGCTAATTAAATAATTTATATTACTTTATTATGACTATGTAATGGATCAAAGTCAGTGATATTTTAGTAAAACTGTTCTGCTCCATTGAATGTTTATTTAAAGCAAATGAAAGCTCATGTACAATTATTCAGTAGATACAGTGACCATGTTTCAGTTTGCTTGGGACGATTCTAGTCTATATTTGTTTTCCTGGGGTAATTTCCAAAAATGTGTTGATTTAGATTATACATATGGATATCTAAGGTGAATGATGGCAGTAATATAAGTCTGAGGGTACTTTGGTTCATACATGGTTTTTCCCAATATTTTTAGGTTTTGTACCACTGGATAATAGGAGCTGAATGTAAAGTATAACACACTTGAATACCCCAAGTCAAAGAGTAAATAATATATTTAATGTGATTCTCATTCACCTGAATTTCTTTGTCTTGGCTTAGTTTGGCTAAATGTTCTTTCTTGAAAGTGCTGTAACAGGGTTCTCTTTTCTTTTAAAAGTTAAGACATATTTCTTTATTTGTGGTGTTCTGATTAGAGTTGCTTAAGTTTTGAGTAGAATGTCCCCAGTCCTATTTTTTCCCTAAGTCATATTATTTTTAATGTGCTATTTTGCAGAATATGAGGTTCGTCAGGATGCATTTATTGTGTTATAGCACAATTATCTATGCCATAAACATTGCATAAACCTTGATTTCCATAATATAAATGGTATTTACTATATGACTATAGGAATATAAGACTTCAGTGGTATTTGCATAATAACTGCTTTTCCACCTTCTACCACAAGAACCCTTCTTACTGTGGGTAGGATATATTAGCAACACAAGAGCTAACAACTATTTCAGAGCTGCTCAGTTTAGAGTGTTTGTTGGGGAGTTGGAGGCTAAAAGGGTGCTATTCAGAATGCATCCTGAGGTCTTGATAACCAGCAGACAAATAGAACATTTTAGTTAGAGAACGCTTACAAAGCTCTTTCTGAAAATTGAATGTATTAGTTTCTTTCAAACATTTTAAATGTAGTAAATAAAATATGCTATGTCTGTGACATTTGATGTGTGAAGTGCTATGGTAGAAATAGATTAGTAAAGACATAGATCCTATGAACCAGGAGTTACTGATCTCATTACTAGACTCACATCGAAATTAATTAGCTAAGAAAATCTAGTGAGTTGAATTGGCCATGAAGATTCTTTTAATAATGTAAACGATAATTAATTTTTAATCTTTGTAATTTAAGATATTTAAATTTCATATTTGCATTAACTCACTGCAAAATAGTCCTATTCTGAGGATGGAAACAAAACTTTTGTGGAAACACTATGTGACGCAAACTGCATGCCTGCTACTTCTTGTCTGCCAGCAGACAACAAAATCAGTGAATTGAAAAAGTAAGATTTCACTGGGGAAACCAAGATAGGACAAAGTTTGAGGTTTTTTTCCCAGGCATGTATTTTCATGATTGTGATTTTATGTATGTCTAGTAAAATTATTCCAGAGTAAGAGTTACTTAATGACAGCTTTCAAAGAGCAGTATAATTTCCAGGGGCCATTTGAGTAATTCTGTGAGCCTTTTATCAGGTTATGCCAAAAAATCCTCACAAACTTAGTTAGGGAGAGCTCTTAGTGTATTTCACTCCTTTGAAATGGTTCTTGAGGTCGGTGCTAAGCAAGGAATCTAGTTACTTGATAATAGCTACTTAAGTATAAACTTTAGGATATAGAGGATCTACTTAAATGTCTACTTACTTTATGAAGTAATTTTGAAAAATATTGATTCTTGTCCACGCTAACATTTTATGAAATAATTTTATTCATTATTCTTTACATATACCTTGACATACATGTCTTTAACACAATGTTTTGGGTCATTAGCACAGCTTGCCAAAATACATCTTTCTTTCAGTTTAAGATTAATGAGATAAAGTACTTTTTCACAGCTATCTATAATGATTGTATCTAAAGCCACAAACACCTATTCTTATAGCTTAAGACAGTTGGGGTTTTCATTTTTCCTCTATGTAGCTATCTATTCTTGATTGCTACAGTGAAATCATTTACTAAGTAGTTTAAAATGTGCTCTTTGAAAGGTTTCTTTATAATAACATGCATCCAGCCTTTAGAATTGAAGACTGGGAATAAATTTTTAACCTTGTTATATTTCTTTGCCTTAAACAATTTATCATGTGAATTTTGTATATATTTATACCTTAGTCTTGCACTGTTTTGGACTAATGTGTCTTCCCCAAACAAGGAAGCATGACAAGGTGATTGCCCGTTTTCTGAAGAATTTTTTGGTGTGGGTGGAGGAGGGTAAGCATTGCTTTACCCTATATTTGGTTGTATAGTCTATTTGGCTTCTATATATAAATTCAGATTTTTAGGACTCATTTCTATGCAAAATACAATTAATTTTAAAATTAAAAGGTATCTTTGTAAGTTCATTGAAATTGATAATACAAATGTTCTAAAGCCTCACCTGCAAAAGGGTTACCATTTTTTCTAGTTTCAGGATTTTAAAATTTAGTGAAACTCACAAGCGAGCAGAAGTAGTGTCTTTATTCTTATTACATGGCATAAAAAATGTACCTCCTTTTAAGTACTACCTCGACTGAAATAAAATAAAATTAATGGATAAAGAAAAGTATTTATTATAATAGGTAGCAGTGATCTATTCCAGTTATTACTGAAATTTATCAAATCTGGTACATAAATACTTATGAATTTAAGTGAGCAAGTATCTAGTGTCCTAATGTTGCTGCTGCTCACCATTGTATGATATGCCAAGAATATTCTTTTTTTTAGATCTTACCCAAATATTGGAAATTACTCATTCAGCACTTATTTTATTGAGTACCTGTTGTGTTCTTAGAGCTTTGGTTACATAAGTCACTGAAATATAATAATTTTTGCTACCTTGGGACATTTCCTACCTTGGGACATTGTAATTTTTCCTACCTTGGGCCAACTAGCCATTGTCCAGTTTTTAACAAAAGAGTCATAAATCTGATTTACATTTTAAAGGGAATTGGAATACTTAGAAATCTGACTTTTAATTATTTGTGCTTGGTTAAGTTTTAGGTTTTATATATATATATTATTTATTTTAATTATATATATATATATAAAACCTAAAACATATAATTTAGATAGGGTTCAATCATTTATTTGGATGATAGTCTATCCCCTCCTCTGTTGCTGTCCATTGTAGAGTATTATCTCTGAGCAGTGGAGCCAGTGAGACAGTGAAGATAGTAAAGGCAAGGCTCTGTACGTTCCTCTGAGAAAAAATACAGGAGGAAGAAGAACTTTATTTTCTTGGAGGTGGGGAAAAGAGTACAGAAAGATATCAATTTAAGATATGTTTAACTGAGGTGTCTGTAGCACATCCAGGAAGAGATATCAAACAGTTTAGATAAAATAGAACTGAAGCTCAACAGAGAAGTCTATTTGGGAGAGATAAATATTTGAAAATTATCAGTGGAAACTGATATTTTAAATTATCAGTTAAAACGTGTTTATAGATGACGTTACCTTGTTAACTTACCTAACTTAAACATAACTTAAACAAAAAGACTCAAGATGAAACGAAGGGCTCATATTAGTATTTAAATGAGTTAGTCAAGGAAGAGAAGCTCAGAAGAGCATGATTATAAAATACTTGAGATGGTGGGCACATTTATTTGTGAATTGGTTGGGAAAGAAATGATCCAGAAGGGAACAGATAGACTGAACGAAAGAGGAAAGGTTTAGGATCCTAGAATGCAGTTAAATACAGATTTAATAGATAATAACAAAATGATAGAATTATAGAGGCTAGATATTAAAATATAAAACTTCAGAGTTAGAAAAAGGTATAAATGTTCAATGTATAACCATGAGAATAGGTTATCATTGATTAGGTGATGTTTTAGATCCTTTCCACCTTCAAAAATTTAGGATTCTTAGAATGGAGTATTCTTTTTTTTTTTTTTTAAATATAAAAGAAATATTGATA
>RJWK010039069.1:0-15244 GCA_004363435.1 Platanista minor | reverse complement strand
TGCCTTTCCAGCTAGGCTGAATAAGGAATTGATGCAATTGTGTTGATGGTTGGTTTAGAAAGGGTGAGAAGTCGCAGCCATTTCTTAGTTTGGGTTTTCTTTGCAAAGCTAATCAACCTGCCTTGTAGCAAACTAGCTGTTTCCTAGCAACACCAAGTGATGTAGCAGGATGGCATCTATTTTGAATCTTCCTGAAGTGACCTGTTGACTCCCGTTGAGAGTGGCAGCCGTTGCCTTGAGATCATGTTGCTTTGCCAAGGGGAGTGGCTTTCCCAAGTCATGTAGGCAGGATCCCTGGCAGGGTTCTGTAGCTGGGCCAGGCTGAACCAAATCCCTATCATGCACATGGACTTGTTTACTTCCTCATTCATTCATGGACTCATATATCCCATCACACGATGACTGTGGACCACTACTCCAGGAAGCTGTGCCAGACACTGGTGTTTCTAGGGAAACACCAGGCCTGGTTCCTGTCCTTGGGGAGAGACAGGCTTGTAACAGGTCCTGAGATATGTGCAATCATGAAGGCAAGAACAAAATCAAGCCTGGAGCTTATAGGAATATTTTTCAGAAGAGCTGTAAGTTGAACCAGGCTTTGAAGTATGAATGAGTGTTGTAGGTGTTGAAATAAGAATAAGGTATTTGTTGGAGGGGACAGCATAATGCAGTACCCTAAAGGCATGAAAGAAGCAGTGGGAACTTGGTGACATCACCAGTGAATCAAAAAAAAAAAAAAAAAACTTTCCCTTGGGACTTTAATGGGTATTATTCAGATAGGAGGTTCTGTCACCAAACAAGAAATTCAGGCTTAAAGTTGAATAGATCTTTTTAATGACAGGACTTTTCAGCCATATGCAACTTGCTACTGTTTATTGTGATTTTTCAAAATCATGAAATTGTCTGTAGCATTTTCTAGACTTAATGACACTTAGAACATCTTTTAAGAGTAGGGTTCCTTGGAATCTATCTTGGAAAATGCTAAGCTACCTTATAGGGTTGTTTTCTGGGGATGGTTGAAGAGAGGCAGGGCCAACTCCTGAGGGGCCTCTGATAGCATAGAGTGAGGATGGAATTTTATCCTGAAGGTGATGGGTAGCCAAGGAAAGATTTTCAACAGGCCCTGTATTATAAAGTATTCAGGGCACAGAGGGAAAATAGGCCAGGGAGGGGAGCCTGGAGGCTGGGATTCCAGGTTGGAGGCTGTGTGATAGTTACTTTTTGGTGTCTCTCACTGTGGACACGTAGGCATCCCCTGGCACCTGGCCTAGGTCAGGGGATTCAGCCCTAACCCAAGACAGTCACACTGAGAGACGTTGTTGAGGACCTCCAGACTAGCCCACATTGAGGTCCAGCTGAGTCCTGCTGGATAGCATGTGACAGTGTAAGACATTCCTGTGTTTAGTAGTAGCTCTTTACTTGGAAGGTGGCTGGGATCTGCTTATTCGTTCTGGTGCTTGTTTTTGTTAGGGCTGTCACTCTGTCTACTTTCTGCCACAAGCCCAGTTAGGTAGTCAATGGTGTTTGCCATGTTCAATGTCGATGTGCTCAGGAACTATAGCTGACTTACACAGATTATTCTTTGTGCTAAGAAAGGCAGAAAGAGTCACCAGGATATTGGATCAAAGACAATAGTCCAAAGCAATAGTCCAATTCAAAGGAGAGGAAATTTAATAGGTATGAAAGTGAAACCCATTGGGAAAACATAAGCCCTGGAGTCAGACAGTCATGGACTCATATCTCAGCTCCATGACTTGCTGGCTAATCATAGGCAAGTCACTTAACCTCTCTGAGCCTCACTTTTCTTTCTGGAAAATGGAAATAGTCATATGAATTTTAAAATGTTTGTAAGATGTTTTGCATATAAAATTGGCTCAGTAGATATCAGGGGTTGTTCCATTTTTCTTGGGTCTTTAAACTCAATATCCCAAAACCAGACATGGTTTAGTAGCAGCAGCTGTGAAAACAGTCTTCACGGT
This sequence comes from Platanista minor, assembly GCA_004363435.1. Classification (NCBI taxonomy): domain Eukaryota; kingdom Metazoa; phylum Chordata; class Mammalia; order Artiodactyla; family Platanistidae; genus Platanista; species Platanista minor. Next base: position 13,268 of record RJWK010039069.1, on the reverse strand, counting down.
TTTGGTTGAAAAGTTGCTTGTGGGAAGACCTCCAGAAAAGCTGATATGAGAATGGGCTCCATCAAGAAAAGGAGAGGGGCTTCCCTGGTGACGCAGTGGTTGAGAGTCCACCTGCCGATGCAGGGGACACAGGTTCGTGCCCCGGTCCGGGAAGATCCCACGTGCCGTGGAGCAGCTGGGCCCGTGAGCCATGGCCGCTGAGCCTGCGCGTCCGGAGCCTGTGCTCCGCAACGGGAAAGGCCACAACAGTGAGAGGCCCGCGTACCGCAAAAAATAAAAATAAAAAAAAAAATAAAGGAGAGAACCCAAGTCAGACAGGGGATACTCCCAGCCACGTGCTTGTTCAGGTTCTGTTCAAAGATCGCCTCCCATTCCAGGCAATAACTATAATAGGAATGTTGACACTTGTTGGTACTAACAAGTCAGGGAAGGAGAAGGGCCCAGAAACGTGACTACATAAAGAGTAGATGTAAGAGCGCACATGTCTTAGCCTGAAGAAGAAGATGATGGGAAGTGGTATGGTAGATGCTTCTGTATCTAGAGCCAGTGTCTGATATATAGTAAGTTCTCAAAAAATGTTTGTTGGTCGGGTGGGTGGGAGGATGGATAGATGGATGGATAGATGGATGGATGGGTGGATGGATGGATGGATGGATGGAAAGGTGGCCATGGAATTGGGCAGACCTCACTTTGAATCCCCTTGGCATCATATGCCAACTGTGACCTTGGAGATGGTATTCGGCTTCCCTGTACCTAATGACACACGGTGATAGAGAGCCTACTGTGCTGTGCTCTTCTGAGGATTCAGTGAAAACATGTGTGTTAAGTTCTGAACACTGAGCTTCAATTCCTCTTTGTTACCCTGCCATATTCACTGCTGTCTGGTTGGCAAAGCCTGTCATGTGCCTGGGGAATTGGGCATATATCTCCAGCATTCCAGAGTGGGATGGGCAGGTGGACGTTCAGGTGACTTCCTCAAGATTAGAACTGCTTAAAAATGATTTGAGGTGTTGTCACAGGAGTGAACTCCCTGGCCCTGGAGGAGGTGTGTAAGCTGAGGTTGTGGGCTGCTTGACCAGGACAACAGAGAGGTACAGACTGTATCTTCTCTGTCTCTAATATTCAATCATTGTGACGCTCTTGGTCTCAACTTACCCATCTGTGAAATAGGGGTAAAACAGCATTGGATAGCCAAGCAAAAGGAGGCAATGGGTGTGAAGAAGGCTTATAAACAGTAAAGCAACAATAGGGGTTGGAAACCGTGACCCTAAGGCCACGTTGGGCCCCCCCAGCTGGGTTTTGGTGGGCCTGCATAATGTCGGCCTATTATTTTCTTAGAGATTTCACATGAAAGTTCAGGTTGTTCAACTTTTTTGAAAAAAAGAGAGACGATATGGGGACTAGGCCCTCATTTTCACCTGGCCACACATTGCTGAGTTATGGCATGCCTCTATAGTTTGCCCCATTCCCTAGCACTTCAATTTGTCTCTTTGAAACCCAGGCCAGACCTGCTTTCTGGTCTCTAGAGGCATTTGATTTGTACCCTTAGCCCTCTATACTAAATGCTGGACTCAGCCTCAAAATCCAGCCTCTCACCTGGGAATAAAGCACTCCAGCACTGTAGGAGCTGAAGAGGCAGCCTGCAGTGGTGGCTGAGGGTTTGGCTTCCGGTGCTGGGCTGCCTTGGGTCATGTCCCAGCTCTGCCACTTTCTTGCTGGGCTGATCCTGGTGAGTTACTTAATCTCTCTGATCTCAGTTTCTTCAGCTGTACAATGGGGATAGTAATCAAACCTACTTTACAGCTTGTGTGAGGGTCACATGGGTACCTGGCTCTGAGGAAGTGCTTAGCAAACAGCATCTACTTGTTTAAGCAAAGCATCCTGTTATAATACGAATCATCCTTTCCTGAAGCTGATTGGGTTTTTGCTGTGGTGCCCCTGAGCACCAAAACCTGAGAAGTTTTTCAACAACAGTGATTTCAGAACAGGTGTCCTCTCCGCATGAGTAACAGAGGCTGCTGGGACTGCAGCCATTGTATGGCAAAGCGGGTATTCTGCCTGGAGACCCCACTGCCTCCGACTGAGCAGGAGAGGCTGGCTGGCCCTCTGAGGCTCCTCGGTCCCTGTGAGGCTCCCCTGCCTGGTAGTTGCAGGAAGTGCTGTGATTTACCAGGGCCATTAGGTTCTGTTTGACATCAAAAAATTTATAGCCTTCCCAGGGTGCGAGGAAACGAATGTGTCGCTTCCATTTGTATAATACTTCCAAGTGAGTTGATGGGATTTTTTTTCTCTCCTGTTCTTTTTTTTTCTCTGCTCGGTTTATTGACACATTGTGGAGGAAGGGGATGCCTCTTGACATGGTCTGCATACCAGCTCTCCTCCTGACCCAGCCTGTGAGCCCACTCTGTCCTCACCACAGTCCCTGGAGGTGAGGGCTCTTTTGGACCCCCGTTTTACAGATGAGAAAGTGGAGGTGCAGGGAGCTTACCTGAACTCCTTGCTCTAACAGTCCTTGAGTTGCAAGAGCATAGTCCATACTCGGGACTCTGACCCCAAGGCCTGGGCTCATAAATCTCTATCAGCCTGGGAAAAAAATGTTGGCCGTGCAAAAGGGTAAAAAAAAAATCCCCTTATCAGTCAGGGACAGGGCAGGCCGTCTCCACCAGGGGAACACACTCGCCATTGTGCTGAGCACAGTTAGGGCTTTTTCCAGCCCGGCTGCCATGCCTCCATCCCTACACTTTCCCTCACTTGGGATCCTTCGTCCTAAACAGGGCGAGCAAATGCCCTTCCATCCTGGTGGGCCTCTCTTTTCCTCCTTCCTGGTCAGGAGAAGGAAAGCTCTGGCTCCCAACTCTTGCCTGGGTTTCACTCATGTTTCCCCTGCAGAACTTGGCAAGGAAGGGGTGGCTTATGTGTCCCCATGACTCCATGTGGCCCCTGCTGTTCCTGGTGAAAGAGTGGACACTGACCAGCCCTTGGCTGGGGTGGCCCCAGCAGCTGAGAATGTCAGTCTGACTGGGGCTGCTTGAATCCGGCTCTGCCACATATAAGCTGAATGAATTTGGACACATAGCTTAATGGCTCTGAGCTTCATTTTTTTGTCTGTCAAATGGGGTAGAAAAACATCACAGGGCTGATGTGAGGATCATGATGTAATGCCTGTGGGCCCCATAGCTCTCGACTCTGGTGGCTGTTATATTAGTTCCCGTTTGATTCTCACAGTGACCCTTAGGGAGTGTTAGTATCACCGTTCCATTTTGCAGATCAGGAAGTTGAGGTCACTCTGTCTTGGATTTGTCCTTTATAAGTTCCATTTGTGAACCACACTGAGTGCTGGGTGCTGAGGAAACAGGGAGGTCTAGGCCGGGGGTCAGCTCCCAGGGAGGCCAGAGCCTGGTGTCTGCCCTCATTCCCCAAAGCCTCCTGCCTTTCAGGAACTCAGGAGTCCAGGCAATGGACAGAAGCTATGATTCTAGAGCAGTTTCTCCATCCTTCCTGTCACCGGAGCCCAAATCCTAGAAGTCACCCTTCATCCCTCCATTTCCCTCAGCCCACGGTCAGGCCGTTAGCAAGTCCTGCAGGTCTACCCAGAGCCCAGTGGTGTGCTGGCCGCCTCCCCTGGCTCACAAGAGTGGATTCTGCCCAGCTCTTTCCAGCTCTGCTTTCCTTTATGTCACGCTGAAATCAGCAACGGTGGCAGTATTTACACCACAGAAATTGGCAAACTGGGCTTTTTTCCCCTGAGAGCCACTTATTAAACATTTATCAATGCCGTAACCTGAATCTCTCCACTTCCCTTTATTTCCATTTCTGCCATTTTACCAGAAACCACTTTCACCTCTTTTTTTTTTGCGGTACGCGGGCCTCTCACTGCCGCGGCCTCTCCCGTCGCGGAGCACAGGCTCCGGACGCGCAGGCTCAGCGGCCATGGCTCACGGGCCCAGCCGCCCCGCGGCACGTGGGATCCTCCCGGACCGGGGCACGAACCCGCGTCCCCTGCATCGGCAGGCGGACTCCCAACCACTGCGCCACCAGGGAAGCCCCACTTTCACCTCTTACTCAGCGGGTTTTACATGGCTCCCCTGCCTGCCCGTCTACTCCCCATTCCTACAAGGCAGCTGGAGAGACCTTTTAAAAATGTAAGTCAGCTCCTGTCACTCCCTCCTGTAAAACTTTCCTGTGGCTTCCCAGAACACTCAGAAAAAAACCCAAATGTCTTGCCGAGGCCCACACAGCCTACTCTGCCTTCCCTGCCAACTCCTGATCTCATCTCCCCGTCTCCTCTGTTAACCTGGCCTCCAACACGCTGGGCGTACTGTTACCGGAAAAAGCCAGCACCTTCCCACCTCAAGGCTTTGCACTTCTCCTGCTGTTGGGAGCACTCTGCCCCCAGGTCTTTGCATGGCTGCTCCTTCTGCTTTTCCAGATCTTTGCTCAAGTGCCACCTCCTTGGAGAAGACTTCTTTGACCACCCCTCCCTCCCAGTATAGACAAGTCCCCCTGCCTGCCTACCCCTGCACCTGCCCCAAGTTACTTTCTATGGTAGCTCCCCAGGCCTTCTATTTCCTACTTCATTTGCCATCTCTCCATTGAAGTAAAAGCCTCACATTGTCTGTGACTGAGTTTGGGATATCAGAGGTGCTTAGCAAATATATTTCATGAATGAATGGATGTCTCACTTTTCCAAGAGAAGGCACTCTGGAGAAGGTCTTTCCCAGCACTGCTGAGCCCGGGGCACTTCAATGGAAGTTCTGGCTGTGTGTTGGGATGGGTCTGAAAGAGAAAACAAGGGGAAGAGACGTTTTGCAGAGGAAGTTTTTCAAACAATTTCCCCATGCTTATGGTCCCTCTGGGTGACAGAAGGGGCTTGATCAGGTCGTGGGGCTGTCATTAAGCACCCTGAAGCATTCACTTCCTAAACTGTGTGCCTGGAGAGCATTTTCCCTCCCAGTCCATGTGGGCGGAGCCTGAAAACCTTTAGCTCTCAGGCAGTTTTCCTACTTTAGTGACATTTAAAAGACAGTGGTGGAATCGCCTCTTTGGAGACACACAGAGGTCTTTGAGGTCCCTGGGTGCAGATCACTGGGCTCACATTCCTTCCCCAAGCTGCCCTTTATCACCACCCCTTCTTCCATTGGTTTCTCAGGTAGATCTGGTTTTGTACAAATGCCATAGCATTTGGGTGAGGTCAAAAAAATCTCATTTCAAATTCTGACTCTGCCTTTTTTGGATTTATGAGGGGCTTTGGGCAAGATGCACAAATTCATCAAGACTCAGTTTTCTCAGCTGTAAAATGGGAATGATAATGGGACTAAACACAGGTTTGTTTCACTCACTGTGAACTTTAAGTTGAAATTGACTTAAACTCAATGGGCTAATCAATGTGAAAGTGTTTTCTACAGAAAGTTTGTTGTGCCAGTGGTTATGTATGAATTGATAAATTGCAAAATGCTCCTTTCGAAGATTCTTCTGCCACTGGCCCTAAACTTTCATTTATTGCACAGGAGTGAAATGGAAGATAATTGACTTGTAGACCTTCCTCATTGATTCAAATTAAACTTCACTGTCATCCAGTGGTGAAACCCTTGGCCTCTATCTCAATCATAGTGTTTTATTTCTGTAGAAATACTGTATCAATTAAAATTATCTATTTCTGTGGCACTTGAAATTGTCCACATAGTCTTTCTGCTTCACCTTCTGGCTGACTTACATAACCTCACTTCACTAGGGCTGGAGGGAAAATGTCTGAGTGCTTGCGAAGATTAATGATCTGCTTTAAGTATTAGGACCTGCATATAGTTCAGTTCAGGGCAACCCCTCTCTTTTACTGAGCATCTGCTACAGCCACAGCGTTAAAGGGAAGAGAGAAAACTAGATGGGGCCCCTGCCCTTAAGGAGCTTGAGATCCAGGGTTTTTTTTTTTTTTTTTTCTTTTTTCACTGGTTGATTAGATCGTTTCCTACTTTCTTCCATGGTTGATAGGTATTTTCCCAAACTTACTATATAACTAGCACTGGGCTATGGGGACAGGGAAGAATGAGACCCAGCCCCTTCCTTAAAAGGAGGTGTCTGCCTGGCTAAGGAGACAGTCATGAACATGAAAAGCCTCCAGGAAACAGGGGAAAGAGACACAGTTGAGTGGGAACCCAGTATGGGGCACCAAGTTTCACGGCTCTCGGTCAGTGTTGGAATTCTGATGGGAGAGGGGTGGCTTATAAATCCCATGCCTGGTGGGTAGCTGCTATTGGAGAATCCAGCCTGAATCTGGCAGCAGGTGGGACAGGAAGAGAGGATGAGACACATACAAGAAAGTGACAGTTTGTCATTTAGTACAGTAAGTGCCATGGAAGACAAATGAGCCAAGAGCTATGGGACTTCAGGTGAGGGGGGTTTACTTTGGACTGGAGAGTCCAGACTGGCTTGGCAGAAAAGGAAGCCTTTGGGGAGGGCGGTGAGGATCGGATGGACACCTGCTGGGCAAGGATACGATGGGAAGGGCTTCAGGCAGTGGTGACACTGAGCAAGGCACCACGTGGGCCGAGTTGTTGGGTTACCCTCGGGTGGCCCACGGGCTGGGTTATGTATAACAGGAGAGTGGAAGCAAGTGGAAAGGAGATTGCGGAACCTTAGTCATAAAGGCCTTGCATGTCCGTCTAGGAGCTTGTAGTGCATTCTCCAGGCAGTGGGGAGCCCAAGATGGATTTTGAGCCAGCTTCTACTTCAGAGAGGTGGGACTTTTAAAAAAACTTGTTGGTTACACTATATCAGGCAGCTTCTCCCCACACAATATGTTCCTGGGGCGAGACGCACGTTTCCTCTCTGCGGGTGGTGGTTAATAATAGGCGCACGACCCGAAGCAGGAACAGGAGAAGCACGTGGAGATGCAAGCAGGCACACGTTTAATGAGTTCACAGAACGGTTTCGTTTCCTAATTTTCACCCCCAGCCCCACCCCTCCCACCCTGGTGCAAAAAATTCCCTGATGGAGCTGGCATCTCATAATCCCTTGAGGATGGCAGGAGCCTCAGGGGGTGGCGGTGTAACCTCTGCTGGGGACTATGGAGCCGTGTGGGTGCATCCTTGTAGGCGTGGGAGCCAGTCACTGGGCATCCACATCCCTGACCTGGGGAGGGTAACGCAGCGACCATAACCTCCGCTCACCGAGTGCCCTCCAAGGACGGGGCAGCAGGGCTTCAATTCACACTTAGCACCGTCTTGAAAGGTGGGCATTTGACAGAGGACACTGCTGTCCAGAGGCAGCGCGTCCGGGTCCACGCTCGCACAGCCGGTCGATGAATGGCTGGGAGGTGGAGTCAGAATTACACCAACCAGACGTTCTATTCAGAGCAGAACATGAGCCAACAAAGGACAAAGCAGAGGGGAACTGTCATGGTCTTTCAGTTCTGCTGTGAATCCCAAATCCACCTTGCTTCTCTGGGTTTCCTCGACGGTAAAATGGATGTGGTCATTCCTCCTTCACAGTAGCCATGACGAGGTTAAATGAGCCAGTCTGGCCCCCATCAGGCATCCACAGATGTGAGCTGCTCCTGGGGAGTCACTAAGTGTCAGGAGGCTGGGATCCCCACCCCCCTGGCACAGACTGCACTCACTTCTCAGGACAAGGCAGAGCCGGCCTAAACCAGCTTTTCCCTGTAACAGCCTCTCTCTCCCCCATCACATGCCAACCTGTACACCTCTCAACGACTTACCCAGACAGGTAGATGGGGCAGGGGCACCACAGTGTCCTCCTCCCTAGAAAACCCATCACTGGCCATGTTTGCCCTTACTAGGACATTCCCCAAGAATGGAAGAAGGCACAGAGTGGCTGACCCTGTCCCCTGACAGTGGCCACTTCTGACTTCCATTTCTTCTGACCCTAAGGCCAAGCAGCTGGTCCATCACACTCCTTGTGGTTCTGGAAATCCCCTTCCTCATACTCACTGTTTTCCTTCTGTGAAACCCTGGGGAGAGGAGCAGTGTCACCTGCTCAGGATATTGAGTCCTGAGTCCTGTACAGGGTTCTCCACAGGAATGGAAGCAATAGGGTGTATATATCTGTTTATGCATTCTCTATACATCTACATATATACATACGTACATGTGTGTGCATGTATACACATAAACAGAGGTCAGGAAAGAGAATGAGACAGAGACCAAGACAGAAATTTATTTTAAGGAATTGGCTCACACAGTTGTGGGCTAAAATCTGTAGGGCAGGGCAAGCAGGCTGGAGATCCAAGAAAAGAGTTGGAGTTGCAGTCTTGAGTCCAAAGTCTGCAGGGCAGGGCAGGGCAGGGCTGCTGGAAACTTAGGCAGGATTTCAATGTTGAATCTTGAAGCAGAATGACTTCTTCCTTGGGAAACCTCAGTCTTGGCTCTTATGGCCTTCAGCTGATTGGATGAGGCCCACCTGCATTATGGAGGGTAATCTGCTTTACTTAAAGTCAACTGAATGTAAATGTTTATCATATCTAAAAAAAGGTGTTCAGAGCAACGTCTAGACAAGCCTTTGACCAAACCACTGGCGCCGTAACCTGACCAAGCTGACACATAAAATTAACCATCACAGTCCCTGAGAAGCTTGCTGTAGAGCGCAAAGCACCTTTCTTAGGAAGCTCAAGGGCCTGGTGAGCACCCACTTTGCTGAATTCTCAGACCCAGGGAATTATTACCAGTTGTGCAGCCAGAGAGTGGGCCGATGTTTCTGAGCAAGAGTCCCATGCTGGAGTGAAAAGAGCTTTATGTGGCTTGTTAGAAGGTCGGTTCACTTATTCATTTGTTCCTTTGTCCAGCCATCCAGCTGTCCATCCAGCGGCTTAGCCACTTTTACTAGATGCTGATTATATGTTGAGTCTCAGGTTAGGCCTTCTGGGACCAGAGGTGCACAGGAAAAGGCCACTGCCTTAAGGAGATGGGCCCATACATAAACGATTACATTATAGTAAGTTCTCAGCACCAAACTGATGACTTGTTGTAGAAACTGTGCTTTATGGAAATTCCATCACCCTGGATTGAGGGTTGTTATGAGAAAGCATCTACTGTGCCTGTCATTACAGCCCTGTGAATCTTAATCCTTTGTGAGTTGTGGGTGCATTTGAGAATCCAGCCCAAGCCATGGAGCCTTCCTTCAAAACAGTGCTCCTCCTAAGACATACCGAATGTTGTGACTGTTTCAGGAGGTACAGACACCAGGCGAGATCCCTCTGGTTGACAAGGTCCTCTTTATGAAGATTCTCAGAAAAATTTCATCTCTTCTCAATGTTAAGAATAAATATGTCTCTCCAGAGAAGTTGGCTTGTTTTTATCTTGTAAACACAGAATTGTGTGAACAGTACTGTCTCATTTTCCCTATAGACTGCTAGGGAACACAGGGCCAAACCTGCAGTCTGCCTGTTAAGAGAATTAACCTCATTCCTGGCGTAATTTTGGTTACCTCCTGCCTTTCTTTTTCCTGTTTTATTGCTAACCTCCTACCAGTTTATGCCAAACTGCTGTTTGTTGTGGTTGTGTTGGATTTATTTATTTATTTATTTACTCTGTGTGTGTGTGTGTGTGTGTGTGTGTGTGTGTGTGTGTGTGTTACGCGGGCCTCTCACTGTTGTGGCCTCTCCCGTTGAGGAGCACAGGCTACGGACGCGCAGGCTCAGCGGCCATAGCTCACGGGCCCAGCCGCTCTGCGGCATGTGGGATCTTCCCGGACCAGGGCACGAACCCGTGTCCCCTGCATTGGCAGGAGGACTCTCAACCACTGCACCACCAGGGAAGCACTATTTTTTATTTTTTTGCATCCTTTTTAACTGCCTGAATACTCTGTCCTTTGGCAACAAGGCATTGTGGAAAGACCCAGAAAAATAGCTAAGCACAATGACAGGTCCCACCTGTAGGAGCATCCAAGGTGCTGAGACCACAGAGTAGAGAGCACCTGACTCCATCTCAGGGGGTGGGAGCAGGTCTAGTTTCATAATTTGCAGGTCCCAGTGCAAATCAACAATGCAGAGCCCCTTCTGTAAAAATTATTAAGAATTTGAAGACCGCAGTAGCAGACCATTAAACCAAGCGTAGGGCTCTTCTGAACATGAGCCCTGTGCTACTGCCCACATTTCATGCCTGCTCATCCAGCCCTGGCTAGGAAGGAGGGTTTCCAAGTCAGGTGACACCTGAACAAGCCGGAGGGAAGGGTAGAACTTTGCTAGCGAAGCACGGTTGGGGGGGCCATCCTGACAGAGGGAACAGCTGGTGCTAAGACACGGGGATGTGGGAGTTGAGTCGTGAGAGGGGATGTAGCAGGAGACGATGCAGGGGAGGTAAAAATAGGTGAGACCAGCCAGACTCTATAAATCACCAAGAGCCATGCCTGTTACCTGGAATTTATATCAATCCCAATCCCAGAGGGTCCGCAAGACCCAAGACATCCTCATCTGACCTTTGCCCAACCCTCCCATGCAGCCTGATATTCCCACAATACACTGGGACAGGCTAACCCGTCATTGTTAATGCGAAATCCGTACACAGACCTCTTAATACCGCAAGCTCCTGGCTGCCCCAAACTAGCTACTACGATGGGGAAAGCTGTGAGACACGTTTCACACTCAGGGTCCCACAGATTTTCTGACTTTGAGTCATCAAGAGGCGCCGTGAATTTCAGTCAGCTCCTTCTACATTTTCCCAACTGTCCATGTTTTGCAGTTCCCTGCTTGTACAGGAAGTCACCTAAAGGCAGCCCTGTGACAAGTTGTTTCATCTCATACATATGGCCTGCCCCCTCCAGTGCAGTCTGCCCCTCTCCTTTCCGGCAAAAACCGAGTAGTTAACCCCCTTCCTCTCCCCTGTGCTTTCTTGCTGCTTTTTATATCACCTTCTCTGGTAAATCATTTGGGATGTTGCACTATCAACGATGATGCCATAAACCCTTTCTACAGATCCATAAACGAGATCACGCTCCAAGGAGAGCATTAAGCAGCGATTTGGGAAGCATTTGAGGCTGTTTATTTGCTTGAAAACATAACAGCCGGGGAGGTGGTGGAGACACATGTGTTGAGTCTGAAAGTAACACTTCTCTCCTCCTCTCAGCTGAGAGAACATCTCACACAGGTCATTCCAGCCCCAGGATTCTGGCGCATCCAGGCAGGATGGATCAGAAGGCCCCTGCTTCAAGGCCCTCACTGTCCTCAGGGGGTAAACCAAGGCTCAGAAAGGCCAAGGGACTTGTCTGCGGTGCTACAGATAGCAAGTGGTGAGCTAACCTCCAAGCCAGATCTTTTACCCCTGAGATGTATTCGCTGCTGGGATAAATGGTTCCAACCTCTTTAGCTGGGTGTCTCTGAGCAAGTCTCTTGACTTCTCTGAGCCTCACTTTTCTCATCTGTGAATTGGGGATGCTAACCACCTTTTCCTCAAGGTTGATAAGAGGATTCTAAGAGAAGTATTATTCAGAGCCACCTGGGTCAGTCCTTAACTGTGACCTTGGTAGGACTGTGGGCAGGTTGTATACCCTTTCTGAGCCTCAGTTTCCTGCTCTCTAAAATGAAGGCTGTTGCAAAACTTTAAACACCCGAGTTTCAACAGTACCTGGAGCCTTGTAAGCACTATGTAAATGTTAGCTATTCTCATTTTTATTATCCTCACTATCGTTGTCGTGGAGTAAGCAAACCTCTAGTAATTGTTTTTCCCCTTTTGTGTAGGCAGAGTTGCAGCGTGCCTAGAATAAGGGCTCTGGATGTAAACGAACATGAGTTTAAAATCTGGTTCTGCCATTTACTGCCAGTGTGATACTGGACAAGCTGCTCAACTTTCCCAAACCTTACTTTCCCCATCCATGAGGTAGGGTAGCAATAGTTACTTTGAAGAGCTGCTTGTGAGGACGGCAAATAACTCACCTGTCATATTGTTTATGCTCACAAATTTATAATGGTGATTATATCTTTCTCGACTGCAATTTTGATGGATTTCAAAGTAAAATTCCTCCAGGCCAAGAGCCAAGCAGCCCTCCCCACACCCTGCGTCTGTTGCTACAGGAGCGGTTGCCCAGAATTTAGGTAGTTTGCATCATGCAGCTGTACCTCGATAATTCCATGCAACGGAGGCATGATGAAAACGCAACTAGCATGCACAGCCCAGGGATCTTGGTTAAGCCGATGACTAGAGCCTCTGCAGGTAAACACTGAGTGCAAACACTTACGTTCAATTGCAGTCCTGGGATTTTCCCGAGGTAGGAGGCTTCAGAAGATGGCAGGAAGGGGAGCCAGTTGGCTGTGCCTCTCCCAGTGGGCTCTGGGGCCAAGCTGCTCCACTGAATGTGGGTGACATTCTTTCTGCCCTGCCAGGACCCTCCATCATAGTAGAAGGTAGGTGGGCAATGCATAGAGGGAGTGAGTGGCCCTACAGGCCTCTTAATCACCAGGGAACCTCCACCCGGTGAGAACATCTTATCAGCCAACCGCATGCCCCATTGGGGTGCTCACCTAGTGTGGATTCAGGGACTAAGGTCGGGGCTTGAGTATGGGGCAGGTCGGGAGGCTGCTGGCTTAGCCTGGGATTTCCACTGTTTGAGCGTACAGTAGAGAATGTGGTGGCCATCCTGGGCAAGATGTCTCTGCTCACCTGCACCTTTGTGATACACGGATATGGTGTCCCACTCATATTAGCTATTTAGTTTGATTAAAGGAGAAGTTTGTTATCTGTTAACACAGAGACAGAAGACTTTAGATCGGGCTGCATGTTGCCGGCAGTCCCTAAAGTATGTCCAAAAGGGTCCATTCGGTGGAACAAAATTAAGTTGTAGATATTCGACTTTTTTTTTTGCTTATAAAGATGGTGATTTTATATGAATCTACTTAACTTCAGGTTTTGGTTGTTTACTTAGTGCTGCCAAAGAAAGGGAGGTTGCTATTTGTTTAAACACTTCCTTGGTGTACTGTTGCTTCAGTTTAAGTCTCTGAATTCAGATGCATTAGCCAACCCTTCTGAAATCTGCAACTGGGAGCAGCCCATCTCTTCTTTTCTCTTACTTCACAGATCACAGTGCCCTGAGGGATAACGGATGCTCACGAACCAGTAGGTATAGTGCATTTCTCATAATATCAGTGTAACATCGTGGTTTAAGGAAAAGAGATTTGGAGTCAAACATTTCAATAGTGCCACTGACTATTCTGTGACTCTAGGTGAGTTACTTAAGCTTTCTAAGCCTCAGCTTCCTCAACTCTATCATGGGATGATGTTAGTCCCATCTACCTGATGGGGTTTTCGTCAAGATTTTTTTTTTTTTTT
>RJWK010039068.1:0-20545 GCA_004363435.1 Platanista minor | reverse complement strand
AAAGTCTCTTGCCTCCTCGGCAGGTACAGACTTTTTCCCGGACTCCCTGCCGGCTAGCCGTGGTGCACTAGCCCCCTGCAGGCTGTGTTCACGCCGCCAACACCAGTCCTCTCCCTGCGCTCCGACCGAAGCCCGAGCCTCAGCTCCCAGCCCCGCCCGCCCCGGCGCGGGCGCAGACAAGCCTCTCGGGCTGCTGAGTGCCGGTCGGCGCCGATCCTCCGTGCGGGGATCTCCCCGCTTTGCCCTCCGCGCCCCAGTTGCTGCGTTCTCCTCCGCGACTCCGAAGCTTTTCCCCTCCGCCACCCACAGTCTCCGCCCGCGAAGAGGCTTCTCAGTGTGTGGAAACCTCTCCTGCTTCACGGCTTCCTCCCACTGGTGCCGGTCCCGTCCCTATCCTCTGTCTCTGTGTTTAGGGGTTTTTAGTTTGCCCTACCCAGGTAAGTGTGGAGTTTCTTGCCTTTTGGGAGGTCTGAGGTCTTCTGCCAGCGTTCAGTAGGTTTTCTGCAGGAGTTGTTCCACGTGTAGCTGTATTTCTGGTGTATCTGTGGGGAAGAAGGTAATCTCCGCGTCTTACTCTTCCGCCATCTTGTCTCTCTCCCCAAGAAAGATGTTTTAAAAAAAAAAAAAGCGTAAGGACTCTGAAATCGACAAAGGATAGATGAATTATGACTCACCTGGGAGGAAAATGAAATGCCCAAAAATGAAAAGGGAAGGAGTAAAGACCAGCTAGGATGGAGCTTAGTTTTTATTTTTCCTACCCATTCTTTTATCTTTCTTCCTTTTCCCTCTGTAAATCATGAACTTTTTGCAAATCATTTCCAAAGTTAGCCAGAGAAAAAGAGGAGGGGCTCATAACTGGCATGAGATGCTCGCTCCTGAGGTTTTCTGTTCTTGAACAGTTTCCCTCATCTCTGTAGCCCCAGCATGTACAGCTCAAGTGTGGCTGCCCGCAAGCACTCAGGGGTTTTCTTGGCCGGCAGGGCTAGTAAAAGTCCTGCAAATGGAATGGAAGAAGCAACTTCAGAGCTCTTTGGAAATACTACACCCACTGGGGGGAAATCAACAAAACGAGGAAAAGAGAGTCTTAAAATGAGTTGTCTTGTATTTATGCAAGTTCACAGCGCTCTGAGCAGGTTGCAAATTAATACTTCAGGCCAGATTCTGAATAAGCCACAGGGGACCAACAAGAAAGTTCCTGCCTGGAAACTAAGAAGGCCTAATGGTTCAGCTGTCACTGCCTCTGTTTGGCAGGCAGTTGGAGTTTGTGTCACGCCATTTCTCCACGTTATGAAAGTCACAGAGTATTTTACATCCTTCAGTAACACTCACCATTTGGCAGGCTAATGCACGCCTTTTCCCCTGCCTTTTTGCTAGCTCCTGTCTTTGCTGGTAACCCAACACAGTCTGGATTTGTTCTCTCTCCCAGTCCAGCAGGAAAATAATGGGGAGAAACAGAAGATCCATTTACATGTTGATGAGGAAAAGAGAAATCTTAGATTTCGGGAACTGAAAAAGACTTCCAAGCAGGGGGTACCTAGAGGGAACAGAGGTAGTGGTCTGAGCCTCCCACTGATGGGGGAGACCAGTAAGGGAAAGCATTATTTGGAAAGAACTTCCCCCCAAAAAACAAAAAGAAGAAGGAATAACCGTCAGTCTGCTTTATATTATCCAGACACCGATAATTCTAAACAATGCCAGTGAAGAAATAGTCCTCCAGCCGGATGGTTGCTCCCCTGGCCCCCATGAGATGCAGTTGCTTCAAAGTAACTTAACCCAAGTCTTTTATTTCCTGAGGAGGAAATTGAGGGCCCGGAGAGCCGATGGCCCCTGAGCTGGAGCATTTCATAGAACCCTGGTCTCTTTGCTGCCCCCTGGAGGCCTTCCCTCTCCATTACGCCGCCAGACCCCAGGTGAAAAAACACTGCATGAACCCAGTAACTGGGCAAACTTGGATCATGCTAACCAAAGGGACATACCTGAGAAACTGGGGGAAAAAAAAAGCCCAGAGCAGCTGCCCTCTGTCCTTGCCTTGTTTATGAACCATATTTGAGAATTTTCAATCTTAAGGCTCTCTTTTTCTATCCTATCCTTCATTTATATAAAAACAGATTTCTTTTCATATTGGAAAATACGGCTATGCTCATATAGGCTCATTTCCGTTTTAAAATCATGGTAAGACCCTTCTGATTTTCTGTGTGACTGTGTAGTGGGTAGGAATCGCAGTTCTCAAAGACAGGTGTGCAAGGAATATTGTGTTTTTTAAATTAAAAAATCAGTTTAAGTTAGACTCACAGTTTCCATCCCACTAAGCAAGCAGGAGGCTCAAGCTCAGGTATTTAGGGGCCGTCCTATCTCAGGGTTGTTGACCCACAGTGCTTTCTTTGCGATTGGGCTGCCCTGCTGGGCCATTCTACGGCCATCTGCCTGACAGTCTCCCTGGCTTACATTCATTCCTTGGCCGTCTCTCGAGGGAGTTTCCCCTTTCCCTGGATAACATTTCTGCCGTGGTGCTGTTCAGTAGGCATTTCGTTGTTGAATTTCCTGGCATTTTAGTATTTATTATCACATGTGATTTTTTTTTTTTTTTTTTTTTTCCTTTTGAAGTGAATTATTTCTCTCC
The DNA here is from genome assembly GCA_004363435.1 of Platanista minor. NCBI lineage: Eukaryota > Metazoa > Chordata > Mammalia > Artiodactyla > Platanistidae > Platanista > Platanista minor. The sequence goes on along the minus strand of RJWK010039068.1, from coordinate 17,925 downwards.
TGGGTTTTGGGGATCAGAGACATGTTATTTCAGGCCCAGCTTGAAAAGGAATTAATCCAAGGAAATGCATCCAGAAGCCAAGAGAGGCCATGTAGGAGGAATCTGACCAACACCCACATCAGGAGCGATTTTTGTATTTGATTTATCCATACGAGGTAGATGAATTCTCCACCCAGGGAGTTGTATCTCCCCGAGTTATGGTCTGACGTCCCTCTGTCAGCTTTCCACTAAAAAGTGGAAATCATTTGTTTATACCCAAATCTTTGTCTTCACTCACTAACTCCACCTGTCAAGCATTTGTCAAATGCCAAGCCTTCCCCTACCCCTGCTTTGCCAACCAGAGAGAAGGAATCGAAAAAAAAGGAAGAGCAGGGCCCCCGGGAGCTGGAAGAAATTGGGATAAACAGGCGTAAGTGATGGTGTCAAAGGGAACAAAGTCCAGGACTTGATGAGTTTGCCATCCACACCCACTCCCTTGACTTTCGAATCAGTGAGGAAATACCTAGAATCCTTTCTACTCCTGTGCCTTTTTACAATTGATATAACACCTTCCAGTAAATGCCATCCTTTATTCCTCACAAGAGCCCAGGGAGGTAGGCACTTTGCAGATAAACAAATAGAATTTTAGCAGGAAGTCCCCAGCTCTGGGTCATTCATTAGGTTAATAGCACGGTGGGACTGAGTGACCAGCCCCTTCCTCCTATGATCTAGGGTTTGGAACCAGCAAGACCTTGACTCAAATCCTAGTTTCAGCCCATATTAGCTCTGTGACTATGAGGAAATTCTTTTGTGATGCTCTGTTGGGAATTGTCCCTGTTTTTCATGAGTTTTCTTGTGAAGATTAGATGAGTTAACATAGCATTAATAAATCCAGAGCACAACAGCTGGTACTTAAGAGGGGCTTAATCTCTAAGAATAGGGGGGACCACATTCATTCCAGGATCTGTAGACAGCCAGGCAATTAAAAACAAACAAGCAGAGATTTGATAAGAAATGAATGAAAAGTTCGTTATCCGTGCTGGGATTTCCTAGTTCTTCAAATGAATGTAGGAAGCTTTAGCCTTTAGATAAACTTAGAATCCTTGCCTGGCACCAAGTCACAGCCTGGAGCTGACACAGAGAGCTGCTACAGCTCCAGTCCTGCAAAAAACGAGTGTTCCGTCAAACCTCTGCTGCTTTGCATATGTGTGTGCAGTTCTGCTGTAGGGTTCAAGTTCCAGGTGGTCGTACTGAGCTATTTCCATATGTTTGCATAAGCTGCTCTCCGGAATTTGGAATGGAGCTGTTGGACCATTCATGCTTTTGTCTCGTCCCCATTTTGGAATCTAGCATCTCTTTTCCTCTCGAAACCTCTAGTCCTAGATTGATTATTGCTTTGACCTTGATTAGGTGAGTAACAAATTCGAGACATGAGCAAGTAGTAACTTAGAAGTGTTCTGAACCTCACTGGAGACCAGCTGGATGGAGGCTTTCAGTCCGTGTCTGGCGTAGGGATATCCTCGGAATGCGGTGCTTCATTTCCCCACCTGATGTTTCCTTCCACGAGGGAAAGCTTAGGGAGTATAACGTTCCTGCCTCCGTGCCCTTTGTCTAACTGCTTGCTTTGTTCAAAATCAAGATGGAGAGAAAAAGTGTTATTTATTGTCTTCCTTCAAATACTTTATCACTCTTGGTTGTTCACGGTCTAGCCCTGTACTCTGAAATAATCCACCTCGGGGTCTACAGAAGTGTTGGGGCCACTTATATAGAAAGTGGAATATAATCACATAAGGATGGGGTAGAAGGAGAAACGGGGCGTCTGCCTATATTGAGTGTATCTGTGGGCGTGATTTCCCACGATCATGGACCCATTTATATAAACTGGACTCCTTGATGTTGAAAATAACTGCACCAAACCAAAGTAGATCAGAACCCATATGCTGATGGCTAATGCATTCTGTTAAAGTGGGTTCAAAATCCACTATGCTTAGTTAGCTCCAGAGAAGCGAAAACCTCTTCTGAGGAGTTGTAGACTTCGGAGGCTGTCTCACAAATCCATCTTACTGGTCACAGGGGAAACCTCCTGAAATTGTGTAAATGGATCCATACAAATCCATTCCCACCAGAAGGAATGCAGTTCAAAGTGATGTCCTGTGTATAATAAAAATAGAACTGATCACATTATTGCCTGTATCCAATGTAACAGCCATAACAGTTTGCAGACACCAGTATTATGAAGAAGAATGATTGATTGATTGATTGATTAAGAAAATATTTATTGCTTATCTTCTGCGGAGGTAGGTGCTCTGGTAGAAATGGATGAACACAAGGTGGGATCCCCAGTGATGCTTAGCTACCAGGATGTAGTATGAGTAACATGGGAAATTAACTAGACAAGTAGATACAAAGAGTACCAAAATGGAGGAATAGATGGTAAATGCTAGGAAAGTTCTTTGAGGGCTGGGATGGTTAATGGGAGTTCAGAGAAGAGGTGAGTAGAGTCTTAGTAGTGAGGTGGGAGCAGTGATGAGGGAAAGTGGAGGTGGGAAACCATGCCTCAGCCACAGGTACAGCATGGGCAGAAGTTGTAGGATGAAAATTACCTGGAGTTCTTAACTGTGGGCGGACTACCCGCGACGGCGATGGTTTTGTTAAGACTGAGTGAGAGATCAGGTGAGAACAATGCGTGGCGACCAGATGGTGGAATGTCTTGAAAGCTGCATTGAAGGGATTTGGACTTTACCCTGTAGACAATGCGGAGTCCTTGAGGATTGTTAAAAGAGGGAGAGGTATGATTAAAATATACAGACTTTTCGTTGAAAAAAAAAATCTATACCATACAGCATAGGCTGATGAGAGAGAACCTAGAGGGAGAGAAACTGTTGAGTGGGTAATGGATTTGTTGAAACAGCAGGATATTAGCTAGAATGGTTGTAGAGGCTTGGGGAAGGTAGCAAGGGTACTAGCAATAGAATGGAAGCATAGTTCTTAGGATTTAATGAGGGCTTAGATATGAGGAAACAAAGGGTGGAAAGTTAGACCTGACAAAGATTTCAGATGAAATGTCTGCGAAAGTGGCTGTAGAGACTTACCACCATGGGAAGCTCGACTGGGAAGATTTCAGTTCAAGTAGATGGTGCATCCATTGGTCACTGTTCACCTGCCATGGCCCTGCTTGGCCAAAGGCACAAAGGCCTTTCTCTTGTAGACTCAGCCCTGCCCAGGTGCTGCACCACTGAGAACCCAGACTCAAGCGCCACTCAAGCCCCTCCTCTCCAGCGGGCAGGCATTGCCATTGTCTGCTAGTCTCATGGTCACTCCCAGGGGCCAGGTCACCTAGAATCAGAATTTGATGTTTCTATTCCAGGTTTGCTTTGGGTCTAGGACACATTCCTGAGACCATTCACTTCAATGACCTTTTGTCACGTTCCTGCTACCTTTTATCCCAGGGGCTACATCTTGCTTGTGGCTTATTCTGCCTCACTTGGATTTACCACCTTGGTTTATCATCCTGTTTTCTTCCTGATACTAAGAACTGCTGCCACTCAACCCTCTGTTCCCAACTGAATCAGGCCCCTTAACGACGGATGCCAGTTTGGGATGGACTTGAGTTTGCAGTCGTGGTCTTTCTCCTTCTCCAGAGATGATTGGCTCGTCTTTTTTGACTGGCCCAGTCTTTGGTATCAGAACAAGCCCACTGCTTGGGGTCTTGGAACTCTCGTGACATGAGTGACTATGGCTATTCCCTTAGTGATGGTTAATGATGAAAGTGTGATACACAATTAAAAATGTCAAGGAGGTAGTTCAGCCTAACATATTGAAGCTGACACAGGAGGTCAGGATTAGACATCCAGATTTTGGAGTTATCTCCATGGATAAACACATCATTACCGTTACTACTAAAGTCAATGTCAGATACACAGGGACAAATGAGTCAGCAAGGAAGCACTAACAGCAAAACTTTGCATCACGAAACATTCCATTCTTATTATCTTTTTAGAAATAAGACACTGGTGAAAAGTTCCTATATTTGGGAAAGGACAGAGCACTATTTCCACCTCAATAATTTTTTGAGAAAAAGAGAGTTAAAAATGAGCAGAGATTAAAAGTCTGAACGTTGAGAGAGTCTAACATTAGGGACATGGGAGGAAGAAAAAGAGAATTAGCTGTGGAAGGAGGATGAAGGGAGGTGACGGGGGTGCAGCCGTGTGGGGTAAGAGGTGACAATCCTGCAGAGGTGTTGGGGAGACAGACAAACCTGCTTCCCTGCCCAGGAGGGACTGCCCTCTCCCATTCTTGTGGTCCTTTTTCAGGAAAAGAGTTTGCAATAGCAACACAACGTAGGAAAACAGCCTTTGGTCTTGTGTGTTCCTCTTTGGACAGAGGATTCCGAGCAGGAGTGCTCCTCCCTCCTGGCAGTCGTGATGAGAGGACGGAAGCTTGGTGGGGTCTCTACGCAGGGCACCTCGGCCACGGAGGCACCTAGGCCTGTGTCTGTGTCCACAGCACCTGTGGACAAGACCGAATCTCATGGGGTTGGAATGCAGAACACGTGAAAAGTTTCCCATTCGACATCAAACAAAAATATATCATGGCCTCGAGCCAGTAGATATTCTGGGACTGGCCTTTTTCTTCCAGCCCCTTACGTGGAACCAGCTGGAAGTCTTTTTGAAGAGCTGGACTATTCAACCGCTGAGATGAAGGATTTGCCATTTAACGGGGAGGCCACTTTTCAATGCAGAGGTGGAGAGCTAAGTCCTTGGCTTATTCTCCAGGAATTCTCATTCCTTCTTGATAAAATAGGCTGCGTAGAGAAAGACATGTCAAGGAGCAAATATGTTTTAAGTGTAAAAATAAGCAGGTATATAGATAGGCAGATTTGAGGGGTATGAGCCAGTATTCTGTATCCCCAGGGTACCAGACACCTTCTGATGAAAAGTCAAAAGGAAACACCTGAATTCCTATTTCACAGCCGGTATGAGTTTCTGTTGAAAAATTATGGAAAATAGGATCAGATAGTTTTAGAGTTATTTAATTTGGCTCCAAGTAAAGGAAGGTCCAATTATGGTGACAGAAGGACTAGATTGCAGGGTCTAGCACTTAACTTGGCACCATCACGTGTGTGCCCCTCCTCATGTCTCCTTGAAAAGCATGTCTATTGTACTCCACGGTGCACTGCATCTGAATTCCAATATCTCCCTAGTATTTGAGGGCCCAAGGCATTGGATGGGTAAATACAGGGAGGAGGACCACAGTGAAGGTCAAAAGACATGAATTCAAGTTCTGTCTCTGCTCTTTACTATTTGTGCGATTCTGCAAATTACTAAAACTCTCTGACTCTCAGTTAACAAATCTGAAAAATGAAAAGATTCCTATGTGCCTTAGGGTTGTCATAAAGATTGAATGGGTTAATACTTGGTAAGCTCTACAAGCAACAGGGAAAGGGCGTTTTTAAAGCACCAGTCGCTATTTGGAAACACTCCAACTTGACAAAAATCAAATCACTAAAATTCTCACCAAAATCACTGGGAAATATTATTGTCTCATGAAGACAAATAATTTATGAAACAAATGTTTGAGAACAAGATTGATTTTAACTTTCAATTACTCAATACCTTATTGACATTATTTATTAAAAAAATAATAAAGCACAGTTGGCCGGAAGGAGGGCTCAGAAGTCAGAATCCAACCTCCAGGAATGCAAATGGTCAACATGTCTTGGAGGCAGAAGTCATCCCACCGGCTTCATTTCTAAAACAACAGAGGTCTCCGGTATTGAGTTTACTGACAGGTTGTAAAGAACTCTGCTAGGAATGGTGGTAAGGAAGCTGGCACTTTCTCACTTCTCACAGACATTACGCAAGATGGAGATGCTGCTGTGATAAAATGTTTCCCGTACAGAAACCTTAAGGTTTTTCCATCGTACTCTGCCAACTGCCCATGCTGCACCGGAGTTGAAGGGAACCTGTCTGTGGTTGCAGCTTATTTCAACGCTGTTGGTCATTTATAAATTGGGTGACATCATGTAGGATATTTAATCTCTTTATATCTGTGGGTTTTTTTCATCTGCAAAACAAGTAATAAATAGCCCAGCCAAGTAGGTTGTGGTGAGAACTACATGCAATGACTCCATGAAGACCAGGCTACTAAGCGCTAATAAGACTAATAACACAGAAGAATTTCAACATCAGTTTCCTGCCCTTTTTCCCTCCACCCCCTGCTCAGAGGGTAAATGCTATCAAGTTAAAAAAATGTAGAGCGATTTGATTGTATACACTCTTCTGAAAGTTACAAATGACTTGCAGTTGATCTTTCCTTTCTAATCTTCCCTTCTGAATGCATTTTCTCCTCTAGATTGGCAAACAAAATTGTGCCATCAACTTCACAATGATTGATGGGGCCACAACATGTATCTCCTATCTCGTGGACTGTGAAAGTCAGGATTGTCTTTTCTAAATAGAGCATTTAGGATTTCTTGTGGAATGTCCAAAAAATCTATTTAATTAGGATGTTTCCATTTTAGTATCAAATTTTTAATTGACCCAGAACGATAGCAACCACAGAATGGTAGATTGTCTCTGAGTATCTCAAGCTATTTGGTTACTTTTTTCCTTATTATTCAAGACTAAGGTCTTGAATAGGCTTGAGGGAATAAGTTTGAGACAAAAACACCCCCACAACTTTTCTACCATCTTTCCTGGATAGTCGTCGTTACATTCAAATTAGCACAAAATAAAGGGCTCTGTAAAAGTAGGGTGAAATCCCCAGGTCCCCTAGGGAGTGTCCAGCCAGCAGAATCACTGGGGTGAAGCATCACTGCTTCCCTCCACTGGCGGGGTTGTCCTGATGCCACACCTGATGCTCTTTGTCCTCCCATTTACCATCCTGACTCTGCCAGCATCACCTCTGAAACATCTACGATGGTTTTGTCACTCTCTGACCTGCCATATTTGAGCAGCTGGTATGGAGCTGGTACCCAGGCTACTGCTGCTGCTGCCTTTGTAAGGGGATGGAAAACACCTCCCTCTGGTATTACAGTACTGACTGGGTTCTCTTAGAGAGTGACTTTGTCTCCACTTCCTAAAAGGAAGCTAGATGGAAAATACTTTCATGGTTGGGATGGAGGACGTTGGCAGAACATACAGGGCATGACACCTCAGAGTGTTTCTTGAGCTGTGTTTAGTTTCCTCCAGTTGCCATAACAACTTCCTACATCTATGGTAGCTTAAAATGAACAGAACAGTATTCTCTCACAGTTCTTGTGGTCACAAGTCTGAAATCAAGTTGTCTGCCGGGCTGCACTTCCTCTGAAGACTGTAGGAGCACTCCTTCATTTCCTCTTCTGGATTCTGGTGGCCGTTGACATTCCTTGTGGCTGCATCATTCCAATCTCTGCCCTAGCCTCCACGTCGCCGTCTCTTCTCCCTGAGTCTCTCCTCTAGGTATCTCTTACAAAAACACTTCTCATTGGGTTTAGGGCCCTCCTGATAACCCAGGATGATCTCATCTGTAGCTTCTTAGCTTAATTATATCTGCAAAGACTGTTTCTCCAAATAAGATTACATTCACAAGTTCTGGAGATTAGGACCTGGACATATCTTTTTGAGGGGCCCCATTCAACTCCCTACAGCCTGCTGCATGGATTATAGACCTCAGAGGGCAAGGAAACAAGGGTCCCTCGTAAAATAATCCAGGCAAAAGCTGGAGGTGGCTTGGACTAGGTAGTGGTGGTAGAGACCATGGGAAATGGCCAGATTCTGTCTGTATTTTAAATGTAGGGCTGATGCGAAGTGCTGTTGAACTGGACACGGGTTATGAATAAACAACACGAGTCAGGGGTGACTCCAGAGTTTTGGGCCTGAACAGCTGGAGCAAAGGGTTTTCACTTATTGCGTTGAGCAACATTTGGTCAGGAATAGGTCTGAGGTGAAAATCGGGAGCCCAGTTTTGTACATGTTACATTTCAGAGGTCTATTTGCTATCCCAGATGAAATGTGAGGTAGTCTATTGGATACATAGATCTGTACACAAGAATCATCAAGACTCAGTTTTCTAAAGTTCACGGTCATAGTTGGAGGATACCCATGTGTAGACAGACAATAATAATCCCCTTTGATAAGAGCTATTGAAGAGAGGAAAGCAAGTCCCATGGGGTCTAAGGAAAGGAGTTGGGTGCTGGTCTTAACGGGTTTTGGTGGCCACCCAAGCAGAACTCCTCAGCCATCACCGAGAAGCTCCAGAGCAAGGAAATCACCCTGAGGGAGAGGAGGAAGGAGAGCAGAGAGGGGAGGGGGACTGTGACAGCACAGGTGGCACCACAAAAATCTGTTTTATGGGCAGAGAGCCTTCAGCACTTCCCGTCAGGCGTGCCTGGAGTCCAGTGCTCAGCCCTAAAACAATGGAAAGCACAAGTTTCAGGGACAAAGATTGAGGGCATCACTGTTTGCTGAGTTTTCATCACGAAGCGAGAGCTGAAAGCTACAAAACGAAAGTCCACTTGATAAGGTGGTTATTTTGATTGTGATTCAAAGGTTTAAAAAAAAAAAATTCAGAGGAATGAGCAGGAGAGGTAAGTCTCAGCCAAAACCAGATCTTAAAGTGGAGAGGAACCTCTCAGGACCCCTCACTGGGGACATTTGCCTTGTTTGTTAAGATGTGAGACTGGAAAGGCAATCTTTTTTGTTAAGTGCCTTTAGTAGCCCTCCACCTTTTCGGATTCTTTTAGCCTTCTCTGCTTTACTGCCATCACGCAAGTAAATTACACTGAATCCAAATTATTGGATAATTCTACTTTTAAAAATGGGGGGAGAGGAACTATAAGTCCATCCAGGTCATCTCTTCTGATCAGCAGATGAGCACAGAGATGCTTGCGTGTTTTTGTGGAAGAGCCAAGCCTGCACACAGCTCTATTGGTCCTGTCCAGATGCTGCTAAGCTGAAACACTAATTCATGAGTCGTGAAGTGGCAACATCACTCGGAAAAAAAATTCAAGTAGATCTGGTGGTTCATTGGAATTTATTGACAAGAAAAAATTCTTTGTCCCTTATAATCAGGAAGAAAACCACATGAGCACTGCTGTCTTCTTAAAAATAAATAATTGTAGCTTGTCAGAGTCTTAAGCATAGTCCGGCAAAATTCTAATTCCAAAAGATACGTGAACCCCAACATTCACAGCAGCACTATTCATGATAGCTGAGACATGGAAACGACCTAAGTGTCCATTCACAGCTAAATGGATAAAGAAGATGTGGCACAATGGAATATTACTCAGCCGTTAAGAAAGAATGAAATAATGCCATTTTCAGCAACATGTGTGGACCTAGAGGTGATCATACTAAGTGAAGTAAGTCAGAAAGAGAAAGACAAATACCATATGGTATCACTTATATGTCGAATCTAAAATATGACACAAATGAACTTATCTGTGAAACAGAAGCAGACTCACAGACATAGAGAATAGACTTGCGGTTGCCAAGAGGGATGGGGGGAAGGGGATGGATAGATTGGGAGTTTGGGATTAGCAGGTGCAAACTACTGCATATAAACAACAAAGTCCTACTGTATGGCATGGGGAATTATATTCAATATCCTGTAATAAACCATAATAGAAAAGAATATGAAAAAGAATATATGTGTATAGTTGAAGCACTTTGCTGTACAGCAGAAATTAACACAACATTGTAAATCAACTGTACTTCAATAAAGTAAATTAAAAAATAAAGAATGGTCTGGGTGTAGTAAAATGTCCTGGCAGGCACCCACTGGAGGGGTGTTGGTGGGCTGAGTGTGAAGAATAGTGTTAGGTCTTCGCTAAATCACAGTATTTTGAAATTCTTCGGTTCAAGCATGTGGGCACAGGCCAAGAAATGGAGCCTTGGCGACCAGCATGGGCTCAGCAATGAGGTCCCAGCACCCACGCTGGGCCCTACCTTGGTGAGTGTAGGTAATGCATGAATATTTTTAAGGCAGAGTCAGCAGATTCCTGACAAGGGAGCATGGGGCCTGGGGCTGAGATCTCCTCTTCACAGGCTCTGCTCCCTTCTCTAATTCAGTCTTTTAGAGTCTTCTAATATTTGGGGGACAACAAAATTAACACACAAGAAACCTTTCATGAGCGTTTGACCACAATATAGGAATGTGATGACTAAGTTTACTAAATTATACAGTTAAGCAAAATAGTAAATCATTCTGTTGTTAAGAGGGTTGATACCATAAAACTGGAAAATTACGAATCAGATTACGTATCCTTCATATTGATACCGACCAGGGCTCTTGGCCTTCCCACATCAATGGAAATTGACTAGAGGCCAGACAGGAAATTCAGGCCAAGCTTTATGGGGGCCTCTGTTGCAGCAGGGGGGCCGGGAAGGCCAAAACAAGTAACAGGTGCCCTCTGAGCCGGGACCGAGCTGGCTCCTCGTACGGGGTGAGGGTAGAGATGTGTCCAGGGGTCAGGCTGGACGGGTGGCTTGCCCATCCCTTCGGTGGGGTGTGCAGGGGGTGCGCTCAGTACGCTGCTTTTGCTCTAGACACGCTGTTTTTGCTCCCAGCTCTTCAGAAGTGGTAGCTGGGCTTCTTTTGGTCTTCCTTTCATCTTTCGTCCATAACTTGCCCCCGCTGTGCATGCACGCAGTTATATTTAGTGTCACGTAGTTTCTTTGTATTTTGTTGCCGGAGGAGACATTTTGTCCAGGTGCAAGCCCTGCAGAAAGGGTCCCAGGTCCAAGGCCTGTCTCAGTACTTGTTGAATGAAACATTAAGTGAACCTTCTTTGGCCATTTCTCTGCATCTACCACCATCCTCCCAGTCCTGGTAATCCCCCAGATCCCAGGGAGGCAGGGATCCATTGCTTTCAGATCCTGTTCTATTTTGCTTCCTCCAAGCTCGGATCAAACAAAGGGCAGCCTTAGTGATGATCATGAAGATTGAACTGAACTTTACTGAGTCGGGGGGATGGGGAATGGCCATATAGTCATTTTTATCGCTCTGGTTGTCCTGCAACTGCTTAAGGAAGTGAGACTCCAATATTTCAAGGTAGAAGGAAGAATAACTGCCATCAATGAAGCAAGGTCCCGCAACCTCTTTTTGTAGCTCATTACAAACGTTACTTAGATAGATAAACATGGTGGGGGGGGGGATAAATTGGGAGACTGGGATTGAGTTATGCACACTACTATATATAAAATAGATAACTAATACGGACCTACTGTATAGCACAGGAAACTGTACCCAATACCCTGTAATGACCTGCATGAGAAAAGAATCTAAAAAAGAGTGGATACATGTATATGTATAACTGATTCACTCTGCTGTGCACCTGAAACTAACACAACAATGTAAATCAACTATACTCCAATATAAAATTTTTAAAAAGAAAAAAATATAAACACTGTTACACAAGGACTTAATTTTCCCCATTTTGCCTTCCAAATCATTGGTAACGTTCCAGTCCCCAGTGCTCAGTTTGGAGAGATTCAATGAACCTGTACACAGAAAATGAATCACATCACAGTCAGATCCTGAGCCCTCCTGAAGCCATTAAGCCTCAGTACATATGTTTTTAATATTAGTTGATGTGGATTTAATAGAAACCAAGTATCCTAGTTAATTAAACGTGTTGCTAGGAGTATTTTCAAAGCTTAATTCAAAGTCATATTCTATGTCTTCGGGCACCATTTTCATATCACTGGAGTATTATCAGTTCATCTGGGATGAGAAATAAGCACTAGGAAATAGAAAGTGAAGAGTGTGTCTTTTCCTCATTTTACTAATACTAGCTATTTGCAAAACAAAACAAAAATACTGAACCTTTAGGAGTTGTCTTCCTGGCAATCCATATGATGTTCCTCTCTCTCTCTTAAAGATTCCTAACAAAAACAACCATGCTCCAACAAAGCAAGTCTGGAAAGCACGTTTGCAGTGGCTGGACCCTTAGAGATTATATCCCCCCCCGAGTATAATTGGCAATGTTTGGAGACACTTTTGATTGTTATGATGGGGAAAGGGGTAGGTTTCTGTGACTTTGAGAGATATGCTAAACATTCTAAATACACACAGGACAGTCTCCCTGACAAAGAATTATCCTGTCCAAAAATATTAGTAGTGCTGAGGTTGAGAAACCCTGCTGTAGGGAATCCATTTGCTGAGGATAAGATGTCCCAGGTGTGCTAGGAAGGCAGCATCTCCTATAGCAGGGGTCCCCAACCCCCAGGCCGTGGTACCGGTCCACAGCCTGTTAGGAGCCAGGCCGCCCAGCAGGAGGTGAGCGGCCAGCAGGCGAGCGAGCGAAGACTCATCTGCCGCTCCCCACCGCTCCCCATCACTCTCATTACTGCCTGAACTATCCCCCCTCGACCCCGTTCATAGAAAAGTTGTTTTCCACAAAACCGGTCCCTGGTCCAAAAGGCTGGGGACTGCTGTCCTAGAGAAAAGAGGCTCCCTCTACTTCTGAAGTGTGAGCACACTCCTGGGTCTGCATCCACGCACACGTGCAGATCCTTCAGGAAGCGGCTCCAGCCCGTCTTCCTCACTGGCTTCCTCCTGGTGTCCCCATGCATGTTGATAACTTCTACCCCTGACCTAATGTGCTTAGTGACAGGCACTACTGAAGGTCCCTGAATGATGATTTCTCAACTGTACCATGGTGTGAAAGCAGTACACAGTTAATAGAAACTGAAGTTTGAAGCTTGATCTTTTCCCAGGCTAGTCATCTGCGGTAAGACCCTCCCTGGTATAGGTGAGCAGCCCAGGGAGCCGTAGCTCCCATGCCATCATGGGGTAAACAATCCACACCTTTGCAACCATTCTGTACCTGGACAGCCATGCTGTTTTTCACTTAAAACAGTGTTCAATAAATTATGTGAGAGATGCAACACTTTATTATAAAATAAGCTTTGTGTTAGATGATTTTGCCCAACTGTAGGCTAGTGTAATTATTCTGAGCACGTTTAAAACAGACCGGGCTAGGCTAGGATGTTTAGTAGGTTAGAGGTTTTAAATCCATTTTTTAAAATTAATTTTTATTGGAGTATGGTTGCTTTACAGTGTTGTGTTAGCCTCCACTGCACAAAAAAATGAATCAGCCATACATATACAGATATTCCCTGCCTCTTGGACTTCCCTCCCATTCAGATTTAAATCCATTTTAAAACATTTAAAATTTTCAACTTACAGTATTTTCAAGGTACAATCAGTTTATTGGGATGGAACCCCATTGTAAGCTGAGGAAGATCTGTAATGTAATGTAATATAAGGTAAACCAGACCCACATATTAATCTTAATTAATGAAAATAGGTACATGTCTAAGTCTTCTCAGCTTTGTCTCTCCACTTAGACCATATGCTCCTTCTCTTTCTTATCTAACAAGATAGTGTCTCCCTAACACCCAATACAGAGCTAGCCTCAAAGAAGATTTCAGTGCATACTTGTTTGTTGATGGAATGGCATATACTTACCTGCATTTATTAATTCACTTAAATTTACAATTATCTGCTCTATTAAATAAAGCACGAAACCAAAATAATCAAGTCACAATGGAAGACATTTAAACAAAACAAACCACCTGCCCAGACAACTCCACTCATGATTAGATTTGGAGGCATAATCTCACAGCATTGAAAACCTGGCAGAAGAAATCACTTATTCATTCACCAAACATTTAAAGAACAGCTACTATGTGGTTGCCTATTGGGAAACACAGAGGAGAATGAATAGTTTTCCTCTGTGAATCACAAAATCTAAACATATAAGAGGGCAAATAAGTCACCAGTTAGATGGAAGTGTCATAATCCATATACAGGTCCAAGGGCTGTGAGAGCCTAAGGGGGAGGGATTTGGTCTTTGGATCTGGGAGACATCTGAGAATATTAGGCTTAGAAAGATGGGTAGAAATTTTCCAAGTGAATAACAACACAAAGGGATTATTTCTCGACAGAGAAAAAACAAGCAGACAAACAAAGACGAAGGAATACAAACTGTTGGTGAGATCAGAGACTAATCTATTATTAGTCTGGTAAAATTGAACTCTCACATGAGTGGGGTGAAATTTCATGAAATTTATGAAATCATAAATTAAGGATGGAGAGTGAAGAGTCATATAAACCATGCCAAGGGCTTTGGCTTTTTGTCTACAGTCAGTGTTTAAGAAGCGGAGCTCTCTTTCCTCAGGTCTAAGCTCTTATGGGTGATGATGGAGCGGTTTGCATCTGGAGAAAGCTTTGGAGACTGCAGAGGCGTTTAATGGGTGAGGGAGTTAAATTCAACCACGAAACATCAGCTTGTTTAAGTAGACACTGAATCTGCAGGTCCGGATAGTATTGTTCTCTGTGTAACTGGGAGACAGTCAAAGAGGGATAATGAAGACTTTTAGAGCAGTGTCACTGGCAGAGCTTTCTTTTTGGAGCTGGCACACCCTTCGTGAGCACCTGTGCTTTCCCGTGGTAGGAATCTGTGTGGATGCCTGTCTGCTGTGAAGTGGGCTCAGGGATGAAAGGAAGCTGCCGAATCCACTCTGTTTGCTGCCAATCCCCTCCTGCTTTCTGTCTCCCCTTGATAAAACGAATAAAGCAAACCGGAGCTATCGGGCTTCAAAGAGCTGCACGAAAACGTAGGAATGAATAACAAGATCGTAGATGTGGGTGAGCACCCACATTAAACCTGGTCTGTCATTTGTAGGTGGTGGGGCCTTCTGCCAGCAGCTGTGATGATGTCTTGTTAACTTTCTCCATTGCGAAGGAATTCCTCAGTTCTTCTTTTACCTCCCCACCCTTCTTTTGAAAATATGCAGTTTTAATCAATTATAAAAATACTATACACTTATTAGTGGGAAACTTGAGACATCCAGAAAAAGATAAAGAAATAATACAAATCACCCACATTCCCAACTTCCAGAGACAATCATTGTTCATATTTGAGGGGCATGGGATAATCGGATGAAGGCTTCATATTTTATTGCAGATAATGACCAAAGCTAATTTGATAGTTTTCTATTTTGCTGGAAACCCTATCACCATACAGGGTCTGTGAATTGGATGGAAAGGAGAAGGTATCACTGCTATCAGAAGTCTTTACCTACCTTCCTTCAGGTCACCCAACACCAGGCAGTGATGAGTTAGACCCAACAAGACATGCACCAACTCTCAGCATGAGGCATTTAGTGTATCTTCAGATGTGGTACTAAGGAAGTGGATTGGCCGTGAATGGACTCTTCGTGAAAGAGTATGAGTTGTTGCCTTTGGATTTAAGGCTCTTGGGTGGAACACAGTAGCTGTTGAGGACGATGACTGCCTGGTCACCATTCCACATGGTCATTGGCCAGTAATGTCAACTAACATAGGCCCATTTTATATTGACAGCTCTTTTTTCTTCCTTTTTACTGCAGCCTGAAGAGCAGGCACAGGAAGAATCAATCTTCGATTTTTAATTGGATTCCTTTCATTCAGTACCTGATAGATCTGGAAGACCATGTTGCCACCACAACGCCTGACGATATCTGGAGCTTACTTTTTATTCATTCAGGTCAAGTTATTTCCCTGTTAGACACAAAATCGCTGAGTGAGATGCACCGGAATCAAGATGAATTTTTGCTCTCTTGGTTTACCTGATGGGGAGTCCTGTGGTTCAGTCAATTACCAGGGGCTCCGAGGAAATGTGAACCACTGCTGGGTGTGGCCAGCTCCTGGCATCATACCTTCACAGTATGACTCAGAGAGCTTTCTGCTCCCATATAGCTTCTTAACTTGATTGGCCAAAAATTCTTTGCTTTGGTGACACTGGAGGTCCCACCTTCAATGCCAAGAGGAATAAAAAAAAAAAAAAAAAAAAAAGAGATGTGTGGAGAAGGCAGGAGGTGGCACTTTTGGGCCCATATTGTGTGTCAGGGGTCTCGCTTCACCCAGATCTTTAAAAATCAGTGGACTGAGCTACAAATAATGCCCGGACATGGTCGACAATGACATACGATTCAGGTCATTATCCTAGACCCCTTATTTGTCCATGATTTTCTTATGCTTTCGCTCCTGGCATGCAGCTCTTAGTCACACCCCCCGGCTTTGCTCTCCGATTCTGGCAACTCCATTGATCAACTATTGGAATCCTCCTTTGATGAACTGAATTTTGGAATCTCACTCTTTTCCAGTCTCTCCATTGGTTCTGCTTTGCTTGGTGGTATGAGATGGAGAACTATTCACTCCAGCCCTAAAATCCTGCAAGCTGGGTCCTCCGGATATTTCACCTCAAGCTCAAGGTTACCACACCCCCATCTCATATAGCTTCACTGGGGGAAATGACACAGGCAGGGTTTTCACCACCAGTGCCAGGTGTTTTCTCACCTTTCACTTAACCAGTGAAATTATTGACCCTGACTTCAGCCCAACGATTGCCCCCTGTCTCCCTTAAAATCTTTGTGGGACATCTAATGTTGCCCCATCATCAGTTTTTCCTTATCAGGAGGATTGGGAAAGTGGGGAAGAGTCCAAACTCTATGACCACTCTTTCTACCTCACCAGACCCTAGCATGGCCAGTACCGTATGTGAGAATCAGGGTTGTGCTTCTTAATTATCAAGGAAAATGGGCCACCAGCTTCTTAGAGCAGGTTCTACCTTTGCAAGTCTGCAACAGCACCTTTCTTGGAGTCCAAATGCCCAGGCTTCAAAGTACTACACTCGTTTTTCACTAAGGAGGGAGTGTGCTGCCAGGAAGGCAGGATGGTGGTGCCCTCCAGCAAGAGGCCTGGACGTAGTCTCAGTACAGCCCAGGCAGTTAACTTCCCTTGACCCCTGACACTCCCTCAACCCCATGCCTGACTCCTAGCCTCTACCCAGGAGGCCGGCAATTCTGTCAGGTTGAAGTAAGACAGGAATAGTAAGGATGGGTGGGAGGTGTGTATTCCAATACTATTTCAGAGGTAGAATTGATCAGGTCTTGATGACTGCCTGGGTGCTCTGGGTAAGGAACCTGGATTTCTAGGATGACCAGGAGCTTAGCCTAGACTACGGAATAAGGAGCACCTGGGGAGGAAGAGAATGAGTGCCTTTTGTCATCCGTTTATTCTTTTAACAAATACCGTGTATTTTGGTGTTATTATTTTAATGTATTAAATAATAAGAATGTACTGTTTAACTTGCTCATTCTTTTGAAGTTGTTATTAACATGTATTAACTGTCCACCGTTTGCCAGGCACTAATTGAGTTGCTGAGTATCGAGCGGGAAACAAACCAGACTAAACCTCTGCCATCATGTAGCTTGTATCCTAGGGGAGGGGGGAGGAGGACAAAAGGGAAAAATAACTAAAATGTAGATTGTGTGTTATGGCGACAGCTAGGAAGAAAGAGAAATCAGGGGAGGGAAGAAAATGAAACACTGGGTGGGGTGGAGGGGAGGCCTCTTGGAGAAGTAACATGTGAACTCACACCTGCAGAAGACGAAAGGCTGCTCTGGGCAGGAAGGGGTTCTAGGAGGAGGAAGAGGCAAATGCAATGGCCTTCATGTGTAGGTGAGCTTGGCCTGTAGAGGAAGACGAAGGCAGACAGGGTAGCTGGCAGGAAATGAGCAGGAGAGCAGTAGGAAGTGAGGCCGGGGCAGTGGTGGGCAAACCTGACAGGAGCTTGTGCACTTCTGCAAGAATTTTGGTTTGATCCGTGAGGGGCTGGCAGACCTTTGGAGGGTTTTGTGCAAAGTACTAGAATCTACTTGATAAAGATTGTAAGATGATAATGATGATAAGACCCATACTGATTTCAGAGATGTTAAACTGTGAAGAAAAAATAAACACGTACCTTAGAATTGATGAAATGGTTATATTTTAGAAGGATCGCACTAGACATTATGTTGGTAACGGATCTAGAGGGGCAGGGGTAGAAGCAAGAAACCCTTTCGGAGGCTACTGCAAACATCTAGGGGACGAAAGAGGGTGGCTTGGATGGTGGGGCTGCAAAGGAGCAGTTGG
>RJWK010039067.1:0-20548 GCA_004363435.1 Platanista minor | reverse complement strand
CTGGTGGCGGCGGCAGCAGCAGCCCTAGCGTCTCAGGCCCGTCTCTGGGGTCCGCGCTGGTAGCCGCGGCTCGCGCCCGTCTCTGGAGCTCCTTTAAGCAGCGCTCTTAATCCCCTCTCCTCGCGCACCAGGAAACAAAGAGGAGGGAAGAAAAAGTCTCTTGCCTCCTCGGCAGGTCCAGACTTTTTCCCAGACTCCCTGCCGGCTAGCCGTGGTGCGCTAGCCCCCTGTAGGCTGTGTTCACGCCGCCAACCCCAGTCCTCTCCCTGCGCTCCGACCGAAGCCCGAGCCTCAGCTCCCAGCCCCGCCCGCCCCGGCGGGGGAGCAGACAAGCCTCTCGGGCTGCTGAGTGCCGGTCGGCGCCGATCCTCCGTGCGGGGACCTCCCTGCTTTGCCCTCCGCGCCCCTGTTGCTGCGCTCTCCTCCGCGACTCCGAAGCTTTTCCCCTCCGCCACCCGCAGTCTCCGCTCGCGACGGGGCTTCTCAGTGTGTGGAAACCTTTCCTGCTTCACAGCTCCCTCCCAGAGGTGCAGGTCCCGTCCCTATTCTTTGTCTCTGTTTTTTCTTTTTTTCGTTTGCCCTACCCAGGTACGTGGGGCGTTTCTTGCCTTTTGGGATGTCAGAGGTCTTCTGCCAGCGTTCAGTAGGTTTTCTGCAGGAGTTGTTCCACGTGTAGATGTATTTCTGGTGTATCTGTGGGGAGGAAGGTGATCTCCACTTCTTATTCTTCCACCATCTTCTCTGCCTTTTTTTTTAAAAAAAACCCTTTTTCATCATGCGATCGCTAAAAGCATTCATAATAAGAACTGATACAGGGGATTTCAGGCTAATATGCCTTCTGCATGTGTTCTCATGAGTCTCGTCCATCCAGTGCTTTTGGTGAACTCTGACCAAAAACATATCAGGATCTTTGTAAAATGGAAGATTTTGTAAGGACCCTAATATATAGCAAATCTCTCTTCTCTGAGGGATGAATTTTTCACTTCATATTCTTGTACACGGTTTTTAAACTAGGATACTCTCTTTTTCACAGACAAAATTCCACCATTTTAGTGCTTTTTAGTGACTCATTAAGGCATCTCTCAGGCACCAATTCAGTGTGCATTCCTGACTCAGAAGAGAACAGACCTTACTGCAGTTCTGGACACTCCAGTGTCTTGTATTCTTGAGTATTTAATGAAAGTAAAAGTTACATGCAAGTAATGTTTCACACTTTCCAAAGTTGTGCACTAAAACTGTCATATTTTTTATGAGATCTGATTTCTCCCCCATGGAGAAGTTATCTCCACATCTTTAGTCATAGAGAGCACATGAGAGACTAACCAGCCAATTCATTATTATTGATACAAATCAGTAAATAGCAATTCTACACAATTTAGATCAAAATGGTTTTCATGGAGAGTAACATGAAAGAAAAAGAAAGGACTGCATTACCGCCGAGGAATGTCTGGACATTTGTGCTTATTAGCTACGAGCCAACACTTCACACTGTGCACAGACTTACCTCTACACACACACACACACACACACAAACACACACGCCTGCGCGTGAACACGAACACACGTGATTAGTAGCTACTGACATTTAAGAAACTCCTATGGGGCTTCCCTGGTGGCGCAGCAGTTGAGAGTCCGCCTGCCGATGCAGGGGACATGGGTTCGTGCCCCGGTCCGGGATGATCCCACATGCCGCGGAGCGGCTGGGCCCGTGAGCTATGGCCGCTGAGCCTGCGCGTCCGGAGCCTGTGCTCCACAACGGGAGAGGCCACGGCAGTGAGAGGCCCGCGTACCTTAAAAAAAAAAAAGAAACTCCTATGTGTAAAGGTCTTTAGCATCAGCACGGCTGAGCCTCCCAGGCTCCTAGAAAGTGGGCATCACAGCCCTCATTTCACATGGGAGGAAATCAAGAACTGGACACCGTCCATCACTTGCCTGCATTCCCGACCCTCACGGAGCCTCCGGGTCCCTCATCCATAGAACGACCTCGGGCCTCCAGTCAGGGCTGCCAAGTGGATTTAGGGAGGCAGTGCACGGCCGTGGCTTTGGGCTGGCACCAGTGGCCACTCTGGTCACCAGGGCCACACACTGCGCTCCTAGAGTCCCTTCACACCAACAACTCAGCACACACCGACCAGTCCAGTGGGACGTCCTGAGCATCTCATCCATGGCACTCATTACACAGCAGTGGATAAGTGACCCAGAACAGTACTGAGGGGCCGGGTGATGGTCTGGTCCAGGGGAGGAATAGTTTATCCCATGGCACACAGTGATAATAAAAAGCAAACCAAGCCTGGTAACTTCCCTATTACATTTAAATCCTCTACAGACAGTGCTTCCCCCGAATGCCCCTGCTGCCACCCCACTACGGTGTACCACTGTTCTAGACTATCTTCAATTGCTAAAGTCTCACAGATATGCTTTTCTACCTACATAGAGAATATCCTCAAAGGTCAACCTATTTTGTGGCTACTTATGTGTCTTGCAGAGCACCTATCACAGAGTTAGCTCTCACACTGAATGCCACCCAAATACAACAGAGCTGCCACATCGTGCTCCTCTGAAGTCCTGGGTGGGGCAGATTCATCAAGAGTAAGCGTTGGGAAACCCTTTTTCTCTCGGAGAATAATCCTCTTTGAGAACATGGGTGTGAACAACAAAGAGAAATGGAGACATGAACCAGCCAGTAGCCCTAAGGAATGAGTGGTAACAGTCCCCAGGTTAGTGGGGGTACTCTGGGGGCTAACCAGGGGTGAGTGACAGGTCATGGTGGTCTGTTACCAAACTGTACCTAGACTTGCGTCTGGAGAGGTGACAAATTATAGGAGCAGAGAGGTGAATCCTCACTCGGCCACAGCCCTGACCTTGCCAGGTGACCTAAGTCACAGCCCTGACCCAGTGACTGACATTTAAGAAACTCCTATGTGTAAAGGGCTTTCGCATCAACATGGCTGACCCTCTCGGGCTCCTGGCAAGCCAGGCATCAAAGCCCTCAATTCACATGGGAGGAAATTGAGACCTGGACACAGTCCATCACTTGCCCATGTTCCTGACCCTCATGGAGGCTCCGAGTTCCTCATCTACAGAATGACCTCAGGATTGTCAAGTGACCTAATTCATGATACTTCCTATTTCCCTGTGTGTAAGACAGGAATAATACTATCTCTCTCTGCAAGGAATCTCTCTGCATCCTCATCACCTCCATTCTCTAGCTTTGGAAATGGAGCACACTAGGGGCGGGTAGTATTTTGCAGACACCAAACTACTAAGCGTAGAACAGTCATTTAAACCCAGGTCCATCTGACTCCCCAAGTCACTCTCCATCCGGCAATGGTCTGTGGTTCCCTGCAGTGCTGCTCCATCACCACTCTTTAGCCTCAGTCATTCCCTGAAAAAAATGTTTCAGAATCAAAAATCTCCTCTGCAAGACACCCAGCCCTGGAGAGAACTTCCCCATGGGCGGGAATCTCAGACGGGTGCTCCACACACCTGAATCTCAGTTCTCTCACCTGTAAACTAGGACTAATTTCTACCTTACAAGGGCTGTTTAGATTTAACAAGATCATGTATAAAATGTGCCTCACAGCGCTTGGCACCCTGATGATCCAATGATCTTACACTTCATTCTCCCCTTTCAAGCGTCTTTTGGGTTCCTCTGTGTCAGGTACTGTGAAAGGAGCCCAGAGGAGTAAGAGAGACCACAAAGTCCTGGCGGTTTCCTAGTGGGGTGGATAAGACACACACATAACTAGAACACACGGTAGAGAGTAAGAGAAAAGCACATTTTTGCCATTGTATACATAAAAAAATATATTGTTCTCAAAGAAATTTTACGCTAATAAGTGATATACACGCATGGAACAACTCTGTTTTCAGTAATTGCTGAATTAATTCACATTAGTATGACTAGCACTTTGATAGTCATGATTTACCACCTTGCTGTGCAAGAACAGGTTCACTATGAATACTTTGGCATTTCTGGCCAATCCTCCAAGTTGCTAGAAATGAACAAGGGTTTGGCAAGAGATGATATGAGTCTATCAAGTAAATTAATTTCAAAGAGAAAATCCACACCTTTAGAGAGAAAACTCTCTTTATAATTAAGTCATCACATAGAAGCTCCCTGGCATCTCCCATCCCATTGTCTGAGCAATAATTCACGTGTGGGCATACACTGAGTGCTGTATAAAGTCCCATATGGATATTTGCCAGTAAAATCCTAAAAAAATCTAATGGCAGCAGAAAATACATTTCCTATCTAACGATGTTGGCAGTGGTTAATCCAACATTCATAGAACTCTTCTATATATTGAAGGAATAATTAAACATGTTTTAAATACATTCAGCATGTGTTTAAAATGGTTATTTCTAGGTATATGGACATCACTGGATACAGTAGAATGACTTTTTCACCATCGGAAAAGTGAGAACAAAATGAGAAGACTCTGGATGCTACATTTGCAAAAACCTAAATAGATTATTTTTCCTACTGCACAGACAATTTATTCATTCTTCATAGCTAACAAAAAAACAAAACAAAAAAACACAGCGCCCAGCCTGACAGGGCTAGCCTTTAATGTGCCTCTAGAAAGAACTTCTGGTAACACTACTGCTTACATTTCCTCATAAGGTGGAGTAAAAGGGAGTTTACTTCATGCATCAGCCATCCTTTGCTCCACGGCCAGTACTGGAGGAGCTGGAAGCCTGTGGAAAGGACAGATGACCAGCTGATCACTGGGAGTGCTGCCCACTGAGAGTTTTACAGAAAAGGGGTCTGGCAACTAGGTATGCAAACACAGACAGCAAGTCACTCATTCATCAGGTCAAAGGCACAATGAAAACACCAGTCCCAGAGTAGTTAAATGTTTGCCTGGAACCCCACTGCCACCTCGTGCCCTGGAAGCCAGCTCCATTCTAGACCCTGTGCTCAGCACCTAAAGCATACTCTCCACGGCACCCTCACAACACTTAAGATGTGGTTACCTTCATGCCCAACTCACAGATGATGAAACTGAGGCTTGGAGAAGTCTAGGCAATTGGCTATGGCCTTCCTGGCCTCCAACTAGTAACGGATATAATCTAGATTCAGGCCAAAGCCCGTTGGTCTCTACATCCTCCATGCTCTTAATTACAACACTACACTAAGGAAGAGGGGGAGGAGGAGGGGGAGGAGAGCACGTACCATTTGATGTGAAAATTTTGAAATAAAGTTAAATGTAAAAAAAACTATAAAAAGAAAAGCTAAACCTCCATGTTTTAAACTAAGTCTCCATACATTTGTGGAGTTCAATTAGACATCTTTTAAAAATCATGTCACACTTGTTCTTCAGTTGAGTTTTATCCAGCTCAGCCTAAGTTATTCCCCTGGACTCTGGGTATATGTACTCTACCTTTTCAATCCAAAGGTCAGTACTAATTTTAGCATCTGAGTCCCAGGAAAAAAACAAGTATCTAAGGAACAACTGGGCCCAGGGGCCAAAAGGCATAAAAACATTACTTCAAGCATAACACAAAAATATTAGTCTCTTTCCATCTCTGCTTTCGTTGTCTTACTGAAGCAGATCATACAGCAAAGTGAGAAGCTGGTCTCTTGAAAGGAGGCCCGTTGTTTGACAGGAATTTCCTTTTGAGAGGTTATAAATATTGACAAGTCATAAATCTCTGACAGCTCACGGTACCAGCTCACAGCGCACACATTTACAGACCTGGGTGCAGGCTCTAGCATTGACACATAGAGGTTGTATGAATCACCATGGACACTAACCATGGACACCTGGGCAGCTCCACCTTCTTCTTCACAACTGTCCGAGTGGGAATATTAGTATCTGTCCAACAAGAAAACATGAGGCTGGAGGAGATAACACAATGCCTCTGTCAACTGCAAACAAATACTAATGACAGTTCAGGTTACTTGCCTGTCCAGCACACCCTCTCAGTACTCCCTCCTCCCCTGACTGCGGGCTTGAACATGTGACTCAGAATCTGGCCAGTCATAGCATCCCATTCCCCTGACCGCAGCCATTGGTCCAGGGAAAGACACATGACCCAACCTGAGCCAATCAGGGTGCCTGCATATGGTTTTTCCCACTGGAACGGACGGGAAGCTCATCTTTCCTCTTTGATCCTAAGGCTGTAGGGAGATAAGTCTGAAAGTGCCTGCAGTCATGTCATGGTCCAGAGACAAGAGACATGGAGGGAGAGAAAAGAGGCCCAAGGACCTGAGTCTCTAGTTCCAGTCACCTCCAAGGCCAAAGCACCTCCACCATGGCTCGGGCTCGGCAGCATAAGCTAGTAGTTCCCCCCATGCTCTCCGTGTTTCTGAGTCAGTTATTTTGACTGGGGTTTCTGCCCTTATAACCAAAAGATAAGATAGTAGTTAAAGCTCATATAATCCAATCAGTGACCAAATCCTCAATAAAAGTAATTTCTTCCTAAGTGGATCCCTCAGTTAAAAAAAGAAAAAACTCTTTAGTAGGGGATGCAAACACTGCCATTATCTATATAGCATTTTCTCAAAAGAGAGAAAGAAAAATCTATTTTCATTTGCAGTCACCGTATGCGTTTTCCAGTGGGCTTCGTATTTGGGGTTCAACTCTCCCACATACCCACACCCACCCACTTTCAAGATTCGGTCCATAAAATCTTAGGCCAAAAACAAGTAGTTAATTTTTCTATAGCTGTATTAGTTGGCACTAAATGGAGCAGGGAAGGGGGAGAAAGTACTGATGCTGTTTTTAGTATGTTCTTAGAAGTTCCCCAGGTTACCGGACTTCTCACTGCTGCGAGGTGGGGGAAGGCATCACAAAAACAAAACAAAGTACATTCACCAAGATTTGCAGTCACTAGAAGAAATCCTTTCTGCCTTTTCATAGGAGTTTTTCTGTTTTATATTAAGACCCCTCCACATTATCTTTCTCCCAAGAATTAACTGATAAAAATAGAAAGGCACAGTGGATTCCAATTCTCCAATTATCTTCTGAGACAAAGAGCAAAGTCTGAGGTCAGACTGAAGCAGGAGCATGGGGTATTCCTCATCTGATTTTGAATTAGGGTGTCCACCCCAACCTTTGAAGGAATTCAAGGATGAAGTGGAGATGAAATGTTTGTCCAGATGCATGAATGGAATTACAAATAGAGGATTGCTTAGGCTCAGTGGCCATCCCCATGCACAAAAAGAGTCGCAGAAGGAACGCCAACTTCTCTGGGCTGGGCTTACATCCAGACCTAGAAATCTAACAGCAGAATAAGGGGAGAATCATTTACTGTGTAAACTGACTTGGCCCATTGGGTGAAAGGTAGCATTTCTCAAAAGAGAAATAAAATTGTCCTAGTCTTTCAGTGTTCTTAGACAAACTGTGAACTTACAGATAAGAAATAACCTAAAGATGTAGTTTATTGCACTTCACTCCATTTCATACTTAAGGTATTTTTTTAAAACCCAATATTGATTTTTAGATCAGGCATGCAATCTACTCACGAGGAAAGATGGTTTTGGAAAGAGAAGACGGGCACATTTATGGTTGGAGACAGTGGTTTACAAAGAAGATCCAAGTATATGGGACCCAATTTATTTAACATTTTTATAAATGCCTCCAAGTGGGAATACAAACTAAATAAATCTTCATGTTGGGCCTCAATGCTATTTCTAAGTCCTGAAGAACCAAACTGAATATATATTTCTTAGGTTTAAAAGAGAGAAAATCAAAGAGAAGAATTTCATATAGATAAACATAAAACAATGCATTTAAGAAAAAATTTCATCTAGACCTGATATTTATGAGAAAGCTGGATCAGAAAGGAAAATAAGCCAAGAAGTTAAATTGTTTTTTTTAAATAAGACAGCTTTGAGATCACTATTTCAATACACCCATTGTATAAGCAAGGAAATTAAGTTCTAGATAGTCAACTATATAAATCGTTTGTGGCATAGCCCAGACCCTCTCCCAACCCAGGGCTCTTTCCACCAAACCCGGCTTAAGACGTTAGCCAAAAAACTGCCCTGGCAAAAATGTAAAAACAAAACAAAACAAAAAACAAGGGTCAGCAAGAGGGCATGTATAACCCTCACCGAGAAGGCTAATGGAAATAAATCAGAAGGTATTCTCCTACCTTGTACAAACTGTGAAATATGAAGTACAGCCAGTGGACTTCAAGGAAGACAGAATGAAGCCAAAGAGGGTTCAGATGAGGGTAACTGAAGTAAACACAGACACAGAAGCACTTCTGTATTAGACTTCTGCTTTTTTCTATGTAATGTTCTGTCTTAGAAGACATGGTTGATCAAATATATTTTTTTTTAATGTGAAGATATATATTAAATGCAGAAGTACCCGGCACCAGGGGTAGAGGCCTGGGAGGAGAGCTCCTCTTTAAGCCCCAGAGACAAGCTATCTTTCATAAAGTGTGCAGCAAACTTATGAAAAATATGAATATGGTTTAGTTCAACATCCATTAAATGCCTTTGGGTCACGCACCACTGCTGGTATGAATGAAACCAGAACACAGGCACGACTTCACGGCACTAAGAATCTGGTGGGTAGAGTATGTTGCTATGACACAGTAACTGCCATCAGAGAGGCATCCACTTGGTAGGATGTACATGTGTGTGCACACACCACACGTGTGCCACAGAGGATTGGGAGATACTGATCTTCAGGAAAGACTTTTTGGAAAAGGTGATACTAGACAGGAGTCTTGAAAAAGGGGAAGTTGGCCAGACAATGAATGCAGAAGATGGAGAAAGAATTCCAGGCAGAGGTCCAATAGGAGTCAAGGCGGGGAGTAAGGGCACCGCCATGGTGTGAGAAGTCTGCAGGGAGTTCAGTTTTGCAAGAGAATAAAGTTTGCGGAAGGGTACAAGGCAGGGAGGTGGGAAAGGGTGAAGAAAGCTTGGACTCTGTCATTACAAATGGCCAGCAGTCTGGGGAGTTGCTAGGGAGGAGAGCAGGGCACTGTGGAAAGTTCCCTGGCTGAGTGCTGAGGACTTCTGGGACAGGACTGCCCAAAGGCAGCTGAGTGACCTTGGGAACATACTGTATGGCTCTGGGCACCATGTGAAATGGGCTCTGCCATGTTCCAAGGGCTGAGGTCTTCTGGGGCAGCCTGTGCCTTGGGATGTGGAATCAACCCTGCCCCATCTCCTTCCAGAGTGGTTATGAGGCAGTGGGAAGGTGGTGAGGTCTGTGGAAATGGTTTATAAACAGCAAAGACTGCATCTCAGTAAAGGTGAGATAACACTAGAATTACATATTAGTGACCCTCCTTATAGAGGTTCAAAAGCATTTTGAGAAATGCAGGTACATTACCTTAAAAAGTCAACAGAAAGCTCACCTTTCTATCTGAGATACCTAGCTTGTGACGCAACACAGCTACTCCTTCAGAGTCGGGGTCTGTCCCCAAGGCAAGAGGGAGGCACTGAGTTTCTATCAGGAGGGATACAAGCAGACTCCGATTTGAGGGCCCTGAGGTAAGTAGCCCCCACAGCAATGTGGGTGATGGTTTGAAAGGGGTGCAAAGCTAGTGCAACAGACGAGGCAGGAAATGGTGCAGTCAGCCACTCAGCATTCCCAGGCTGCTGATGGTCCCTATGGTTAGAAGCCCATGGGAGCTAGGAAGCTGTTGTAAATGGGGACCACGGGTGCAAGGGGAAGGGGAAAGCAAGCAGCCTCCAGCATAGCCAGGCACTGGGAGCTCCATGCCAGCCAAATGCTGCCATGTGGGAACATAGGCCTCCTGTTCCAGGCTTCCTGATTTTTAAGAGGAGCTATAAATCCAAGTGATATCTTAACATTTCCAAATAGTCACACAATTTTTGTATACTTGTGTTCAAGCCAGCAACACATCTGCCAGCTGGAATTGGCACACTGGCCACCATTTTGCCACTTCTGGGCTCTAAAGCAGGGCAGGGCCATGGTGACTAGAGCAGAGGTTTATGGGATTTCACAGCACAAGAAGCAGCAGGATCGGTGACTGGATGCGGGCAGCAGGCGGTTGCTGGAGGGGCCTAGCGTCCCTGGGAGGTTCCTGCTTTAGCACCTTGGTAAACAGCCGAGTCGCCAGCAAAAAAAAAAAAAAAGGACAAAGTTTGGTCAAGGCGCTGAAGCAGGTACAGAGTGGGTGATGAGAACTAAAATCAGCTTTTGACTTACTGTGGGTTTTTCTGCCTAAAGGGCATAGACTGTAGGTAACTAGCTGCAGGTACCAATCTGGGACTGACTTTGTACTGGTGAAAGTGGAAGCTGTGGGAATGTGGTATCCCAAACATTCCGTGTGAAGCTGAAGAGGGGTTAGAACAGAGCCCTGGGTCACCCCAGGAGGTAGTGGAGGTGCTAGGGTGGCCGAAGGCAAACCAGGAGGAAGTGGCAACTAGGGAAGGAGAAAAGCATCCATCAGAAAAAGAGGAAAGATCCATATCTGATGCTGCAGAGAGGTCTAGAACACATGCTCAGGACCACTCATGCAGGAGTTGTGGGGTCTTTTCCTACTTTGGGGAGTCTCTGGCCAGCTTGCTGAGAGTTAAGAAGACAGGGAAGCCTGGGGAAGTGTTAACTCATTTAAGAAGCCTGGGAGACAGGTGGTGGCTGTAGGTGAGTTGGGGATGCATGGACAAGGGAGGTTATGGCATTTTAAAAACACTGTTAAAAAAGAAAAGAGTTCACTGGGAGACATGAGGCACTGCCACAAGAAAGTCTTCTCTCTAACCTTCTCTAAGTCTCCGCCCCAACTTGATTTCTCTTCTATTATTCTGCCTTATTCCTATTTTATCAGAGCATAGTTAGGTTTCTTTGTGTCTGTTTGCTGCCACAGGAAAGACTGTTCCAAGAGAATAGCGACCTGCTATATTTACCATACACCAGGGCCTAGCAAAGTGCCTGGACACAACAGATGCTTAAGAAGATTTCTTGGATGTGGGTAAATCTGGAAAAGTCTGTAGGAAGGAAATGGGGTAGGACGTGGGGAGACTTCAAACTGGTGACCCCTACTTTCTCATCAGAGTGGGCCATGAAAGTCACCTGCCAAACTGGAAGGAGGGAAGGGAACAGATCTCTTGGGTTCAAGAAGAGTTGCCATGGGAGTACCAGTTTGCAACCTGGAAGGAAGGAGCCTGTGGTGCAGAGACACTGAGATGCTGATTTCAGAAGCTGAGCATCTCTGGGTGAGGGCAAGACTTGGATGTAGAGGACCCAGTAGCTGGAGTGGGCAGAGGTCACTGGAGTCGAGATGGTTAAGGAAGCAGGAACCGGAAGCATCCCCTACATGGACTGTGGGACTAGGGGAGGAGAGAAAGCCCACGGGCCAAAGTCTCCTATGCTGTGGGAGAGTGACTGGCTGGCAGAGAAGGGCCACAGAGAAGTGTAGCCGGGACCTGGCGAGGTCACCACTCATTTCCCACTCTGCCACCTCAAACAATCTCTGACTAGTAGTATTTAATCACTCGTGTGGAACTGAAAATTACTGTCCTTTGGAGACTGAATCATTTCTGTCCTTTTCAAATTACACTAATATGTGAAGTGCATGGGAAGCAGAAATTTTCTGCATAGATTCATTTTTTTAAAGAATAAGAGATAGGTGATATCTTGATGACCTTCAGTAATTGCCCTGCACTGTGTACAATATTTTTGAACATGATTTTAAGAAAGCATCAAAACTTGGGGTTGAGAGAAGCCTTCGATGATTTAGGCTAACACCTTCATTTGCATAGCTGAAGAAATTTTTTTGCTGAAATACTGCAAACAGCACATAATTACTGATTTAGATATGCAGTCAGCATGGAAAGTGTCTTCAATTTTTGAAGTGTGCTTTAGATATACAAATTAGCAATGCTTACATTTTTCCCCCAGTTATCTGTGTTCAACTTTCCGATATAAAATCTCCGAAGCATAAAATTATCACGTAAGTTGTTCCTGAACAGTTCAGAGGAGCAAACTGCTTCCTGGCTTGAAAGAGGAAGTCAAACCTTCAAACAGGTTTTTATGTTGATGCTAAATATAAATAATATAAATACGAAAACGTTCCCTGCGAAGCAGTCAAAGCAAGACACAGCAGCATTCGAGATTTCTCAAGAGAGACACACACGAAGACTATTTTTCGCTCATTAAAACACTAAAACCTTCAATAGTATATCTTCCATAATACCTGAAGGTGGAGTGCTGTCTTACGTAATAGAAGCCTTCCCTCCGCACTCAGTTTGTAGGCAAATTAAACACCTAATTCCGCCCAGAATTTCTGAGTACTTTCACTTTACCTGTAGGCACTGATCAGCATTGCAATTCCCATTTCTACAGACGATGAAAATGGCAAAGATCAGCTCCATGAGGTTACATCGGTTGCCAGAAGCCAATTTAAAGGCTCTCCCCCAAACCACCGGTTACCCCCAGCCTCTCAGGCAGCGGTAACAACAAGTAGGAGTCCGTTTGTCTTTCGCGAACAGGCGGCGCACACGCAAAGAACGGGGTAGGGGACGCCCGCGAGTACCTGGGTACCCCAGGTTCAGGGTCACGGGCGCCCGCTAGTATGGACCAGCGGCAGCAGCAGATACGCTGGCCCCAGGACTCCCGGCCGCGCCAGGACTCCCGGCCGCGCGGACACCTGGCCCGCCGGGGCGGCCCCCCCGCGCCCCGCCCGGGTCCTATTCGGGCTCCCCGCGGGCCGGGCACTGGTGCCGGGCGCGCACGCAGCTTTGACCGAGGCAGCCCGGCCGGGGGAGGCTGAGAAAGTTCCTCTTCCTCGACACAGACGCCCCCGGCCCCGCTGGCCCCGCAGCCTCCCGGCCCGGCGCAAGATCGCCGCGCGGAGCCGGCGGCGCGCCGAGCCCCGGGACCGTCCCCGGCGCGGCGGGCACTGCCCGCCGCGCCCCTCCCGCCCCGGGCGCTCGGGATCCCCCGCGGGACGCGCAGCCCGTACTCACCGCCCCTAGCTCGGGATCCCCAGGTGGTGGCCGCGGAGCGCGGCGCGGCCCGAGCAGGAGCCGGGTGTCGGCGGGGCGGGGGAGTCGGAGGAGGAAGAACAGCGGCGAGGAGGGGCAGTGGAGGAAAGAGGCGGCGACGCCTGCACACGCCGCGCAGCCCGAGCAGCCCGGCAGCCACACAGCGCTAGCGGGCCGGCCCCGGCGGCTGGGGCTTTATAGCGGCGCGCGCGGCCCCCGCCCCTTCCTGCCGCCCCCGCCCCCGGCCCGCCCCGCCCCGCCTTCCCGCCGCCTCCTTTGTGTGCCAGCGGCCGCCGCGTCCCCGCGCCCGCACTCCGGGGTGCCCCAGCTCCCGCCGCCGTCCCGCCGAGGCTGCCCCCCGCGGGTCCCCGTCCTGGGGCTGCGCCCAGAAAGAGCCGGGAGACGCGCCGACCCCGAGTTGCGGCACCAGCCCGGCCCGAGCTACACGTGGGTCGCCGGGTTCGGAGGCGGGAGGTGGGTGGGGGGCGGAGGTGTGGGAAGGGGAGGGACCCAAGGGCTCGCGGCGCGTCCCTGGGACGCAGGGCTGGTCGTCTGGCAGCCCCTCTCCCCGGGAGAAACAGGGGGACGCCCCGGGACAGTGCCTACCGGTCCGGGTGATGGGGATAACGGTGCCAGGTCGCGGCCGGGGAGAGACAGATCACCCCTCGAACCGCTTCGCCTGGTGCCCCAGAGCCGACTTCTCCCGGCCTCGCGAACAGAGGAGCCGCAGCTGGTCGCCTTAGGCAAAAGGCAGACCAGGGGATCCAGAAGACTGGATTCCTGGTTGCGGTGACAGCGTGAGGTACCCCGCAGAGACCTGGGAATCCGGCCCTTCCCAACAGGTTACTACAACCGATGGGACCTCGTGCGCCGCAGAGAGGCACAGACCCCAGAGGCCGGCGGCAAATTACCGTCCTGCTCCCAGCTGTATGACCCAGATCTCCCGTCTGCGGCCCGCCTTTGCATCAGCTTAGTTTTGTAGGTACTCAATTTTAATGGCATAATTTATGTTGCCCTTAGCGCAGAACCCTCACCAGCAGGCCCACGGCCCCGACTGTGAGAAAGAAATATGGTAAATCTCCTAAAACACAGCCTTGAATTAAGCTTGCATCTACTCATTAGAGCAACTTGGAATCTTGGAAGGGTATTCACAGCCTCTCATATAGGGAAACATGCTATGGGAGTTTTGGCCCTAAAATTCAAAGGAAACACAGTCCACAAAAAGAAAACCCATTTCATTGCATTACACTCATGCCCAGTATTCATATTCAGCTACAGGCAGGATAAAAATCCTTTTTCCTTGTTCTCTCTGCCTGAAATGCTTTGTTTCTCCCCACCATCTTCCTGATGACTGCTTCCGTTTACTTCAGGTCAACAACTCAAATGTCACCTTCTCTAGAAACCCTTTCCTGGTCATTTGAGCTAAAGTCACTTCCGCCTTTCTCCAACCCATGACATTCTTCATAGTCCTCATCATGATTTGATTTTTTTTTTTTTTTACTTGTTTCTTGACTAGTTTTTTCCACACTTCCTCGTTAGAATGTATGCTCCCAGAAAGGAAGGAAGAGAAACCAGTTGAATGTGGTTTCTAACTCACTTGGTTCCTAGTGCCAGGAACTAATACTCCACCTATAGTCTTTGCTCAAGAAATATTTGTGGACAAGTGCCAAGTGACTGTTAACATGGTAAGGACTGCTCCAGGGACAGTGTTATCTTTTGGTCTCATCTGGGAAGGCAAGCTGGAGCTGGGAAGAATGAGGTGGGGATGGGAGAAGCTACAGGAGAAAGCCCAGAGGTAGGATTGAGCTTGGTGCTTGAGAAGCTAGGATCAGCGTCTTCCAGATGGAAGGGAGTCATTCAGGGGACTAGTGGAGAAACAAACTATTATAGAACCAAGAGGTGGGTGAAGCCAGGTTATGAAAGCCTGCCCGATTCCCTGCATACACTTCTATCTTTATCACTTTTAAAAATTGAACACTTTTATTGAGATAATTGTAGGTTCACACGCAGGTGTAGGAAATAACACAGAGAGGTCCCTTGTATGCTTTGTCCAGTTTGCCCCAAGGGTAGCATTTTGCAAGACTACTGTGTAATATCACAATCAGTATATAAACATGTATACATTGATTCATGTCTCAAACATTTTGGGTAATTATTTGCCATTTTAAATTTTTAGTAAAGTTACTCTAAAATTTTGAAAGAAATGAACAAATATTATTTTTAAAATAAATTTATTTATTTAATTTATTTATTTTTGGCTGCATTGGGTCTTTGTTGCTGCGCTCAGGCTTTCTCTAGCTGTGGAGAGCGGGGGCTACTCTTCATTGCCTTGCACGGCCTTCTCGTTGCAGTGGCTTCTCTTGCTGTGGAGCACAGGCTCTAGGGCGCATGGGCTTCAGTAGTTGCAGCACGTGGGCTCAGTAGTTGTGGCTCGCGGACTCTAGAGCTCAGGTTCAGTAGTTGTGGCACATGGGCTTAGTTGTTCTGTGACATGTGGGATCTTCCCGGACCAGGGCTCGAACCCGTATTCCCTGCATGGGCAGGTGGATTCTTAACCACTGCGCCACCAGGGAAGCCCAGAAATGAACAAATATTATGTTAAAGGGTTTCGGTCTCTTGTTTTAATGAAACCAACTTTTTTTTAAAGGGGAAGAATGTTTTATTTTCCCAGTTAGAGCATAATGAGGGTCCAGATTCTTCATCTGTAAAAGACAGTCAGAAATCTTTGGGACTTACCTCTGACTGTTCACTTCCCTGCCCTACCCAGTACTGTTGA
The DNA here is from genome assembly GCA_004363435.1 of Platanista minor. Lineage (NCBI taxonomy): Eukaryota > Metazoa > Chordata > Mammalia > Artiodactyla > Platanistidae > Platanista > Platanista minor. Next base: position 4,850 of record RJWK010039067.1, on the reverse strand, counting down.
AGGAACATTTTGAGCAATACTGTACATGATTTGTCAAATCTGAAATCAGACAGGATGCAGTGTTAACTAATAGGCTAAACTATGCCTAACCACTAATGGGCCTTTCTCTCTCCTTGGACATTGGATGGGACTGCCACTGAGTGTCTCCCAGAGGGAAGTGATTCAAGACAAAGACTCATTCTGCCAGTGGGCTATGCTGGGAATACCAACTATGCTTGTTACAGAATGTGCACGGCGACTGCTGACCGGCTTTCCCGATGCTAGCAAGAGGGTACAGAAATAATCTCCCAAGCTTTCCACAACATTCAAGTGACCAGGCACTTTGACCCCCATCATTAGGGGCTGCCCCAAAGAAGCTGTGTTCCTACCTCACTTGGTGCCCCTAAGCGGCAGTTCAGACACCAGAGGGTGTATGACCCTTGTTGAAATGGATTTGTCATAGGTGTGCGCTTTCAGTTGGCGTTTCCCCTCCTGTCTTGTTTGAGAAATCCAAATCGTTGAACGCTCCTACCTGCTTCTTTTTTTACAACTTCACATTCACAGCAGAATTTCATTTTGTCCTTCAGTTGTGTGGCTTGCCTTAATCCTCTGATAGAGCTTCAAATGGTTTATTCCTTAATTTTTTTTTTTAAGTGACCTGGAGTTTAGCCAGCTGCAGCCAGTCTCTGAGTTTGGCTTTGTGTCCATAAGCTGCAGTTGGGAGAAACGCAAGAAATGCCCAAACAAAATAAAACAAATGATCTATTTAGTCTCATTTCCTCTCTTGGAAGAGGTCCAGCTTTGAGTGCTTTGGAAGAAGATGAAAATCCCCCCACCCCACCCCCACTGCTCCCTCATGCACCCAAACAGTATGACCTTGTATTTGAGTAAAAGCTATCCTTAGCTCCCAATGGGTGATGGTGTTTTGTCTGGAAGAGCTACTGATGTTTCTATAATAAGATAATAATAGTTGCTCCTCTCCTATCTAACCCCTATTTAAAATGCATTTCACCACAAGACGACTTGTTACACAACTTTATAGATGCAAATGCTGTTTCGTAAGGTTGTTTCAACCAGGGGAATGAAGACTGGTTATAACAGTTCACTTAGACAATTAGTTTCTGGGACTGTTGCTTTGGTATGATTTTCTTTTTTAAGCTTATAATAGGTATTTTTTGTCTTTTAATTTCCCTTTCAAGTTGGCTTTCAAATAAACCCAGTGTTCTCTTTCTGTAACTTCTGAAACAGATTCAACCAGAGCATCAGTTCACAGTTTCCCACTATCGTTGCTACTTTTCACCAAGGGCTTCAGAGGAAAGACGTCAGTAAGTGCTGGGCTGAGGATTATTTTCTACTTATATTTGACCAGAGAAGATGGAAAGCCCTAGGCGCTGAGGATCCTTGTGATGCTGACCCCTTCAAACAACAACCTAACTCTTGGTCCTTTTACCACCAAACATAGATGCCACCTCCCTTTCCTTTATACTCTCTCTGCCCTCGCTTCTTCCCTGCATCACTGTGTCTCCTCCCTCTCTCTCTCTTCCTCCACCCCCACCCCGTCTCTCTCAAAGGCTACCAATAACTTCCAGTGCCAACCCCAGTGGGTTTTTTTCATCATTCTTTATTACCCTTGATCTCTTGGCAGCATATAACTCTGGTGCTTTGCCCATTTTTGAAATTCCTTTGCCTGTTTTCTCTCTTCTCCAATTCCTTAGCCAGCCTTTATCTTTCCCTCATCAAATCGTCCTCCCTCACGTGGGGGCTGCCCTCAGCTCTCTCCTCTCCTTTGCACACTCTCTCCCAGTGGAGTTGTGGCCACCCAGCATCTAGTCCCTGTGTTTTGATTGCCAGATCTGTTTTCCTTTGGAGAATCACTTCTCCTGCTTTATGTCACCCTGTTGGGAATGGATGACAAGGAGTCTTTACTTCTTCTAGCCAAGGGATGGGCATATGACCAAGCTCTCCGGATCCCCTCCCAGGACTTTGAATACTTGAAGGGAATGGGGAAAGTAGTTGGAGCTAACTCATCCTAGCTTGATAAGATTGTTTATGAATTCCTCCCACCTGGATCCCCAGAACCACCATGGTCCCTGCCTCTTCTGAATAGAAGTCCACACTGGACTCTTTTCTAGCCAGGTTTCGTTTCTGTTGCTTGTAATCAAGAATCTTTAACAGATACATCCTAGATACATGTAACTTTGCTTAGTTCTGGATGATTTCCAAGCCTGTATTTACAGATGGCCTTGACCCCCGTTCAAGTTCCTGCTCACATATCTCCAAATGCTTGGCAGATACTTCTACGTAATATCCCACTGTCAGGGACTTCCCTCGTGGTCCAGTGGGTAAGACTCCTTGCTCCCAGTGCAGGGGGCCCAGGTTCGATCCCTGGTCAGGGAACTAGATCCCGCACGCATGCCGCAACTAAGAGTCTGCATGCCACAACCAAGACGTCAGAATGCAGCAACTAAAAGAACCTGCGTGCACAACGAAGATCCCGTGTGATAAAACTAAGACCCGGTGCAGCCCAAATAAATAAATGAACGAATAAATAAATAAATAAATATTCCACCATCACCTCCTACCTAACAATTGTTTATGAATTCTTCCCACCTGAAGAATTATTATCTCCCTCCTGAAGCAGTTCTTCCTCCTGAACTCCAAAAGGATTTTAGAGGGATGAGTGCCGCCTCAGTCACTGAAACCAGAAGGATGGGAATGAGTTCTGATGACTCCTCTTCCCTTTATCCTATATCCAGCCATTGCCTGGTGCTATTAATAGTTCCTTCCCTAAGTCCCTCTTATTCATCCCTTTCCTATTTTTTTTTTTTTTTCAGATTAGTTCAGACCCTTATCACTTCATCCCTGGACCACTGCAGTATACCCTAACTATACTTTCAGCTTCCAGATTCTATCCACCACTGCCAGCTTAATCTTTCTAAGGCACTGCTTCAGTTATGCCACTCCAACGCTAAAAATAATTTCATGTTTGTCACTAAGGTCTGAATTCACTGACTTAGGCAGTCTTTTGTAGAGGTTGGGGTCACAGGTTCTGGAGTTAGATTGCCTGTGTTCAAATACAAGCCTCATCACTACATAATTTTTTTTCAATTAACTAAACCTCTGAGCCTCAGTTTCCTTATTAGTAAAATGGGGGATACTAATCGTATACCCTACACAGAGAGTTATGTGACAATTAGTTAATCTGTGAAAAGGGTTTAGCTGAATGTAAATAGTAGGTGCTCAATAAAAAATTATTACAGTGAAAGCTCTCCACAGTCTAACTCTAACCTACCTTGCTAGCCTTGTCCTCTCATTTTCTCGAATATGTTCATAAAGGCTTTACCAACCAGAATTACTCATCAAAATTTCTATTGTCGTTTTCTACTATAGTGCCATTGTTTAAACCATTCTGCCCCCAATATCCCTTCTTTCACTCCACCTGTATCAATATCTAGTCTTGCATTATAAACTACCCCAATTTTAATGGCTTAAAGTAACTATTTTATTTGTTCATGATTTTATGGGTTGGCTGGGCAGCGTTCAGCTGGGATGGTTCATCTCTGATTCACCCAGTGTTGTCTGACCTGCACAGCTGCAGGATTCAAGATGGCTCCAATCACACGTGTGGACCCTGAGCAGGCATGGCTGGAACTCTGTCTTCTCTTTGCTCCAGTTTTTTCATCTTTATGGGCCTTTTCCCCCCTTGTCATATTTCAAATTGAGAGGCTTCTCTCTGCATTGGTTTTCCAACAATACACAGACTGCCTTTTTGTTTGTTTGTTTTAAAATTTTTGTTGAAGTATAATTTTCATAGCCACTGTTTTATTTATCTATTTATATTTCGGCCACGCCATGCAGCATACAGGATCTTAGTTCCCCAACTAAGGATCAAACCCATGCCCCCTTCATTGGGAGCACAAAGTCTTAACCACTGGACCACCAGGGAAGTCCCTACACAGACTTCTTTACAGGATAGCTCAAGACTCTGAGAGGGTAAAACCGGAACTTGCAAGACCTCTTAAGGACTAGCCTTGGATTTAGTATAATGTCATTTCGGTTGGATTCAAAGCAGGTCACAGAGCTATCTCAAATGAGGAAGGAGATGTAGTCTCTACTTCTTGATGAGAGAGGTAGTAGTCACCTAGGGCTGCCACAATAAGCCACCACAGACATGGTAGCTTAAACAACAGACATTTATTCTCTCCCAGTTCTGAAGGCTAGAAATCTGAGATCAAGGTACCCTTAGGGTTGGTTTCTGGTGAGACCTCTCTTCCGGCCTTGTAAGTGGCTGCCTTCTCAGTGTGTCCTCATGCGGTCTTTCCATGTGCACAGAGAGAGAGAGATCTCTGGTGTCGTTTCTTTTAATAAGGACACTAGTCCTGCTGGAGACGAGCCCCACACATTTGTCCTCATTTAACTTCAATTACCTCCTTGAAAGCCCTCTCTTCAAATACAGTCACATTGGGGGTTGGGGCTTCAACGTACGCATTTTGGAGGAACACAGTTTAGTCTATAACAAGAGGAGTAGAAAAATCACATTGCAAAAGGGGCTGCAGGAGGGGAGGGATCATTGCACCAATTTGGGGGACTTAATTCACCACCCTTCTCTGCCACTGAAATAATTTTTTTTTTTTACATCTTTATTGGAGTACAATTGCTTTACAATGGTGTTAGTTTCTGCTTTATAACAAAGTGAATCAGTTATACATATACATATGTTCCCATATCTCCTCCCTCTTGCGTCTCCCTCCCTCCCACCCTCCCTATCCCACCCATCCAGGTGATCACAAAGCACCGAGCTGATCTCCCTGCGCTACGCGGCTGCTTCCCACTAGCTATCTATTTTACGTTTGGTAGTGTACATATGTCCA
>RJWK010039066.1:0-20545 GCA_004363435.1 Platanista minor | reverse complement strand
GAGCAGGGAGGCGTTGAGCCTCTCGATGGAGCGCGTGTGCTCCAGCAGCTCGCCGTCCTGCGGCGGCTCCTCCGCGGGGCCGGCCGGGCTCCACGGCCCCTCGGGGTCGCCGGGCGCGCTCGGGGACGGCGGCCACCTGCCCACGGGGCTCTCCGCGCCCTCCTTGGGGTCCGCCGGGGACCCGCTCCTCGGCCCGTTCGCCTTCCGCGGCTCCTTCTCCCGCGGCCGCTCCGCGGACCCTTTCCCGTCTTCCGCGCCGGCCGCCTCCTCCCGGGGCGGGGAGGGGCCGTCCCCCTTCCTCTTCACCACGGTGAGGAAGGCCGTCCGCCCCATCTTCTGCCTCTGCTTGGTGAACGCGGCCTCCATCTTCTTCTTCTGGGCCTCGATGGCCCGCCGTTTCTCCTCCAGCTTCATCCTGAGATGCACCACCTCGGAGGCCAGCAGCTGCGTGGCGTCCCGGCCGTGCGGAAGGCCCGTGTCCTCCGGGGTCTGTGCCCGCGCCACCACGTGAGGGATGTTGAGCTCCGAGCCCTCCGGCGTGGTCTTCTGAGAACTGCTGCCGCTGCTTTTTCCGTCGGTGTGATTCAGCTTCCTGAATTTCTGTTCGGCAAAGCTGGTCATCTTCACGCCGGAACTGGAGGAGGCGCTGCTACCGGGCTGGGACTTGGTGCTGACGGTGCTGGGACAGGGGCTCAAGGCCTCTCTGGGGTTGTAGTCCTGGAGGAGTTTGGACGCGTCGTCCACGTCAGAGTCCAGACTCACGGTGTAGTCTCTCAGGGAAGAGTCTTCATCCATAGTTTCCGGGATGTCCTCTGAAGGGACGTGGATCCCCGTGTCCACCTCCGTGTTGTCAGTGACGGGGCTCGAGGCACCTTTCGTGTCCGCCACGCTCTCGGGGCTGGACTGGCTGCGCGGGACGCTGGCGTTCAGGACGCCCATCTCCTGGCTGTGGAGGAAGAAGCCGTTCGCAAGCTGGTCCGGCCGAGCGGTGTGGGCTGGCTTCTCGGTGTCGTGGATTATCTGTAACGCTTCTTCGATGCTGGGGGTCCCGACCTGACTGCCGAACTCATCGAGGAGCACTGTGTTGTGCAGAGCTCCATTCGGAAGCCTGTGATGCATGTTCTGCTTAGAACCTAGTTCGTTTGTGTTTAGGGGCACGTCGGCCGTCAGGTGGCCGTGAGAGCCCACGTGAAGTTCTCCTCCAACGCTTCCTGCTCCCTCCTCCCCATTTACTGGCCTGAAGGACAGATTTTTCCTAATGTTCCTGGATACACGACTGCTGTTCAGAGTAAGTCCTTCATTACTAATAGAACGAGTGATTCCTTGGTTTGGAGTGCATCTCTGTATACTACTTTCTTTATCAAAAGAAATATCAAATGAAACGCCGTGCACTGATGATCTAAAAAAAAAAAAAAAGAAAAAAGAAAAACGAAAGAGAAAATCTTTAAATAATCCCAGAAAGGAAACAATCTGATTATCACTGAACAACAACAGCTAATCACATTGTCCTCAAGGCGAGGGTAAGGCTGTCGGGCCACCCGGTCACATTTGGCCCCTTTGGTCACTCTGTGTCATCGGCCCACGTTGCCCTTTTCAAATGCAGGTACTAATTAAATTGCAATCTGGCTAGCAAGGGGGGGGGGGGCGGGGGATGAGCAGTTCTTGAGAAGTGAGTACACTAAAAATAAGCCTCTGTGTACCTTTTCTCCTTGGGCCATGTCCCTATGAAGCCGTCAACATAGGACATAGATGAAGACCTTCTTATTCCTCCTTCAAATGCATAGAAGTAAAAGTCATTGAAATCATGTAAAAAAAAATTTAACTTACAACAATTTAACAGATCTCACATGAGGTAAGTACATGTGGAAAAATAAAGATCATTCTGTTAAGAAAAGCAAGCACAGAGAAACAGAGCCCTTTTAGTGCGTCACATGTAACACTTTTTAGAAAAGAGAACTGGATACTTCTGTTTACACTTATTCTCAATCATTTTCTAGGTAACCACTTAAATGGCGTTTTCCTGGGCTTTTTCAACTACGGTACCTGAGGCTGAAGGATGAGCTCGGGGCCGTGAGTGTCTAGAAGACAAATGAGGGCGAGAGCGTGTGCGCGCTGCTCCTTCCCCGCTGCAACGTAAAACACGCGTCAATCAAACGTCATACAGTGTCTGTCTAGCTCTTGCACATAAACTTTAGATACAACAGCTGAAGTCGGAAACAACACTGCCACTTCCGACTCTCCATCCTAAGTGAAAGAATACATACATAAATAAGGAAACATAATACCGTGTTTAAACCAAAGAACGGCGGTGATTATATGTGTCTCTGTGTGTTTTATGTCGTTTAGCCCAAGAGCTCGAAACACTACCTTCATGTACAGCTCAGTGTCCTTGGGAGATAATAAGATACGGCACCTTATGTTCATTTTACAAATAGAAAAACTGAGAGTTAAAGAAAGTAAAGCCGTCAACTTGCAATATTCTGGTCGAATCTCAATCGCTGAAAGTACAGGAATGCTGAATCCTTGTGAAAGAGCCTGGCACCTCCTGCTCGCGGGCAGTCTGTACATCTTTAACACTTAACGTTTTTTCTGATTTAACTGCACCCTGTTCCAAGGAACTAATGCAGCGGATTACACAGTCTACTTCTCAGTTTCTGATGACATTTGGCCACAATTTAGTTTTCCTTTTTCTACGTTTTCAGTCCACCACGGCCTACCTTGTAGCAGGCGAAACTAAGCATCCTGACCCTAATGGGCTGAGAATAAGCTGGGAGCAGGACGCAGTGACCTCTGCAGCTCTCTGCGACCACACTACCCCTTGGCTAATGCAAACTGCGAAGATGAACAAGCAACTAAATGATACAAAGGTAAACCACAATGCTGCATTAATGAAAGCTTAATTCACGAGCTTTCCAAAAGCAGCAACACCCGGAGCACGTGTATACCTCTGCTGTCGCTTAGCTCCCACAGCCCCCGCCCCTGCACCGCACGTCAGTATCCTCTCTCACTCGCGTCCCTGGTCGTTTCCTGGGAAACCCGAGGGAGAGGACCCCACGCCGCCCCCTGTCACGTCCGTCTCTCTCATCCCCCCCCCTCCAGTAGCCTTTCCACAGCCTCTACCCTTCCTACATCTATGACAGGAGCGTAATCCTGAAGAGATGCAAGTTCAGTTAGTCAAACAGGTTCACTCTTTTCTTCTTCCCCAAGTAATGGCTAAACTGTTGTACCTTCCTACAGTTGTGCCTTACTTCACGCCTGCATAGAGGCTTTTGATGTGGGGTGATTCCCGTACAGGTTAGTAGCCAAGTGTGTGCAGTAGCTGCTACAAATGTCTTGCTTTGCTGTCTTCTTCCTTTGGCTTTTTTTTTTCCTCGTAAGGGTCACCATTCAGGTGCAATAACATTTGTAGATGTGGCTGCATTATTCTCAGGAAGAGCAGAAATCCTTGACTCCTTCCCCAAAAGTTCTACAATGGGAGAACTACAAATGGACCATATGGAAACTCATAGAAATGAAAGGATTACACAATGACTCTTCAAGGAAAAGGATTCAGACATCCCTCTGGTTATAGGAAGTTCTTCTGCTGGGAGAAAGGAAAAAGGTAGCCACTCAGATATCTGAGAGACAGAGAAGAGATGAGTCTTCCAGAGGATCTTAAGACATTTCCCAGTGTCAGAAAGGTGGACGAGCGTCCACTCAAGTTCCTAGAAATAATAATCATGGAATAACCTAGTCTTTAACTGGAAAGTTTCAGAGGTTTTAAAGATTTAACAGTACAAGAGTTACGACCTAGAATATTGAGTGTTTTCTAAATTTTCAGGGAAGGAAATGCCACTATCTCACCAACCCAGGAAAGCACTGAGGAAATAGCGTGTACAAAAAAGTTTCCGACGGGATAAAACAAGAGACGCTCCTAGGTCATCCACATTCTAACCTAATCTCTTTGTGGTAAATCTCAGGGGTGGTTACGAAATAGAAAACTTAGGGGAAGTAAGAAAATTTATAGGAGTAAATCAGAGGGTAAGGGAAGGAAAATGCTTTCTTAATCTGAAGGAAATACTTAGCGAGAGCAGAAGTTCACAGTGCAGTGCTAAGAAGCCCTACAAAGGCAGTAAGAGTACTGTAAGGGCTCTGTCCATGCTCATTAGCAGACAGAAGAGAGAGAAACTTCGTAGATGTGAGGAGGGGGTGACAACTTCAGTACAAGTTCATATTTCATGCAGAAAGAACTTTCAATTTCTTACTCATAATTTTTAAAATGTATTTTGAACAGATCTGCTTGAATTTCTAAAAAAAAAAAAAAAAACCCCAAAATACATCCGTTTTAAACTTAAAATAAAAATCAGATAAGTTAGGGAGCCCAAAGTCAATACACATTTTAGGTTCTAATAAATATGCATTAAAAGTGCTTATAGGATCTGCTGAAAGACATTTTTAAACAAATTAATGTCTCTATCACATACTTGGGTCAGAAGGCAGGATTATCCTGCTATTAAATGTTTACTTTGCTTCCAATTCAGTTCCTGATACTAAGAAGAACTAAAGCATTAGATAAAGATTCAACAGTACGACAAATATTCCACGGTGCTCTATGAATAGCTGCAGTAACCAGCAAACAAAACAGTAGGGAAAACTGCCTCAAAGATTAAAAAATTATTAAAAAATTGAAAATTTAAGAATTTCCCCCTGGCCTAAGAGTTACCTATCATTTAAGCATCATATAATCTCAATTATAAACAAGTTATGCAGCAAAAGTTTAGTTTTAGGCTGATTATTTGGACCTTCGGATAATATTCCCCCACTTTTCAGTGTGATTCATAAAAGCCTATTTATGAAACATTCATTTCAGTGTAAATTTCAATTACGGTGATGTTAAAACAGGCTTTAATAGGTTAAGTTAATTGAAACGTATTTAGTCCAAAGTCCAAGTGAAACTTTAAAAACTCTTAATGTAATGAAAGTTTGATTTCCTTAGTGATTGGAATCGATGTTCTGGACTCTACCTTGGGGTGAAGTCAGAGCTGTCCAAGGCGTTTCTCTGGGCAGCAGTTAAGACAGGAACTGAGGGCAGATCGTCCACAGGTTCAGCTACAGGAAAGGAAAAAAACCTCAGAATTACATAGTTAGCGTGTTTCCAACACTGCTTCAAGAATTACGAGCCACAAATAAATGTTTAAGTTTTACTGCAATTTTCCTTATTACTTATAGAGAAATCTTAGCATATTTAGTTTTCTCCTTAAATAATTTTCAAAAGGACAAATTTTCTTTAAACTGTTCTTGGAAGTGTTCTGGCTTAAAAAAAAAATCCACTTGACTGGGTAGCTTCCCTGGTGGCACAGCGGTTAAGAATCCGCCTGCCAATGCAGGGCACACGGGTTCGAGCCCTCGTCTGGGAAGATCCCACACGCCACGGAGCAGCTAAGCCCGTGCACCACAACTACTGAGCCTGTGCTCTAGAGCCCGCAAGCCACAACTACTGAGCCCACGTGCCACAACTACTCAAGCCCACGCGCCCTAGAGCCTGTGCTCTGAAGCAAGAGAAGCCACCGCAATGAGAAGCCCGCGCACCGCAACAAAGAGTAGCCCCCGCTGGCCACAGCTGGAGAAAGCCCGCGCGCAGCAACAAAGACCCAACGCAGCCAAAAATAAATAGATGAATTAAAAAAAAAATCCACTTGATTAAGGCGAATTGGGAGGAAAAAAAGGCTTAATATAAGATAAATACACGTATTTAAAATAAAAATAAACGAGTGTCTAATTTTGCTAAAAGCTTTCACAGACCTTCAGTCACACACGGTCACTTTTTACATCTACGAAAATAGTTGGTATTTTGGTAATCAATTAGAGACAGAATTCCATTGGTTAATAATTAAAACCACTGGCATAGTTTACATTTTTGTAAAGAACGCTCATTTATTTTTTGCTTTGGAGACCTAATGTAACAGCTGTTGAATATTTTGAATAGGGGACTTCACAGATGAGATCATACAAAGCAACGTACATGAAAACTCTATGTTAACGGTGAAAAGCTGTACAATAGCGTTTGTGGTAACTACTGAAGACACCTGGCTTTATGCAGTGGCCTTCGGGAAGGGCCTCAGCTGCTCTCTAGGTCGGCCTCGTTACATGACAGCTCTGCCCTAAGCAGCTCAGAGACACAACAGGTTAAACACTCATTTCCTGCACGTGTTACAGAATTTGGCCTGGGACGCAGTGGGCCAGCTGACTGAAGGCAGCTCATTCTACCCACCAGAGTGGTATCACCCCCCCACGTCCCTTACCCGCTGCCGCCTGAGTACGTATTTTTCCCTCCTTCTTGATCTCTTTCTCTTCCTTAATATTTTTTGAGGGAAGGGGTGGGGATGGGGAGAAATAAGGGAAAATACAAAAATGTGGCACCAAGGAAAGCAGCTAGCTAGTTGGGAGGCACAGTAACCCCACTTCGTGTTGGGCAGAGCACTGGCAGCAGAAAGAACCCAGAGCTGTGATGGAGGCAAGTTCTCTAGTGGGCCCACACTTATCACGTGGAATTGATTTTCCCCTACAGAAATAAAACTCTGGTTTTATAATGGAAGCCGATGGAAAATTTGGTCTGCTTTAGAGAAAATATAGAAAGATTCTTTTTTGTTGTTCTCCATTTCCAGAGATCTTTATAGTAACTTACCCCTTTATTTCTTATCAGTGTCCTTATTATGCGCAATCTATAGATCATGGTACTGTAACAATCACAAACCCTACTAGGTTTAAAAATAAATATAACAAGCCCCTTTATGGTTTAAGGGCAAGTTCAAATTACAGATTAAAGCCAAGCCATCATGTGAGTGGCTTCTGGGCCACAGTGTTAAAAACTCAGACTCTAACAGGGAACAAAAGCTAGGGGTGCGGGGTGGTGGTGGGGGGAAAGATGCAAAGAGAGGAAAGCGGGAAAACAGTTAAAGCTAAGAGTCCCACGACATACGCCGCGGCACGCAGGGCTCTTCCCGCCACCTCCTTTTCCCCCCTACACCATGTCTGTCACGGAGAACTTAATGGCTTTAAACGCTGAGAGAGAATCTGTCAAGGCTAGACCAGGAAACAGCACCAGGCTTCCCTGTAAAAGAATAACCAGGCGAGGCTATCTGAACGCTCCATGCTGCTTGTTTGCGGGAACACTGATCACCTCCTTGCGGACGAGCATCGCGGGGCTGGACGAACGGAGGCTTCACGACCTCAAACCACCAGAAGAGCTCCGCCATGAACACCAGGTAGTTACTCTGTACGAGAGGCAAGAAGTTAGGAGAGAACGTAGGTAGCGCCCGGCCAGAAAGCAATGACAGAGAGTTACCTATTAAAACACAGCTCGAAATAGCATTCACCCATCAAAATCTGCGATTTTTTTTTTTTTTTTAAAGAAATGATAAAGCTTACAATCCCTAAGGCTGTGCTGTGGGTTACCTTCTCAGAAGCTTTCCATTCTCAATTATATTTCTTTCTCCTGTACGTTCATTCTTCTCCTCAGCTGAGTCCTTCCTGCTTGGCTTGTACGTACATCATGCTCAATCAAATCCCTGCCACTGAACGCAGCCGAAACCGGCACCCGATCCTGCATCCTCCTCCGGCTTCTGTCCACCCGGCCTGCTCGTTGCTTCAGACTTGTGTTAACACCGGCCTCTCCCAACAACCTGCTCTCAGCCCTCCTCTCCCTACCTAACCCACTCCAGTCTGGCCCTCAGGCGCCCTCGCTCTAAGCCAGCATTTGCTCAAGTCACCAATGTCTGTGTCACTAAATGAAACAGACATTTTCGTCTTCATTGCCCCCAAGCCCTCAGCAGCATGCGATACTCCTGATGTCTGAAAACGGCCGCCCACACCCACCAGCTATCGAACGGCCCCCAAAGGCACGACTGCGCTTGCACATGCACTTTCTATTTCTCTCACTGTGCCAGCCGTCTTCCCCACAAGTCTGATCAGGTCCCATCCTTATTCCCCTGGATGGCAACCACCTTCCCAGTGCACAGAGCAGAGCTGGGCGTCACCGCGACACCGGCCTCCTTCTGCCCTCATACCCGATTCCACGGCGAGGCCTGCAGGTTCTGCGCCTCAACAGCCCTGGAATCCACCCACTCCTCTCCACCTGCATCGTAACTACCCTCACCCAAACTGTTTCCGCCTCTTGGTTAGCACACAGTCATTTCTTCTTCGGCTTATGAAGCCAAACTTTTCAAGATGCAACACCCCTTCCCCCGCTTGCCCTTGGGAGACTGACTATAGCTTACAAGCGGGTACCTGACTGGGTCCCTTTTCAATTTCTCCAGCTTCAGCTAATACCATGTTCTCCAGGGTTCCTCATCTTACCCATCAGACTATATGGTCAAAAGGACAAAGCTGTGCTCACCACTGTATCTTCAGTGTTTAAGACAGTGCCCGGTACATAACAGATGTCCAAAAAATATTTATTGAATGAACATATAAATGAATAAGTAAACATATTATAAGAAAGGCCAGTCACTGGCAAAGCGTCGAAATGTTAATACGGAATATCTCTGGGTAGTAAGATGATTGTGATTTATAGTTTTTCTTTATACTTATCTCATAGTATACTTTCTAAAACCAAAGAATAAAATTATATTTAAAGCACAGGCGCTAGGTTCCAGCTCTACTAGTACAGTTCACTGAAAGCTATGTATATCTTTTGGAAAAACACTGTTTAAGTACCCCATCATTGTCTGTTGATAGGAAATTAAACACTATCTTAAGGACCCTGGAGTTCAACATCACTAATCATCAGGGAAACGCAAATCAAAACCACAAGGAGATACCGCCTCACACCTGTCAGAACGGCCATCGTCAAAAAGATAAGCAATAACAAGTGCTGATGAGGGTGTGGAGAAAAGGGAACCCTTGTGCATTGTCGGTGGGGATGTAAAATGGTGCAGCCACTATGGAAAACAGTATGCAGGTCCCTCAAAAAATTAAAAATAGGACCACCCTACGATCCTATCTGGGTACATAAGCAAGGAAAATGAGAACAGATCTCTTGAAGAGATGTCTGCACCTCCATGTCCACTGCGGCCAAGACATGGAAACGACCCGAGTGTCCACCAGCAGATGAACGGCTGAAGATGTGGTGTACGTGCAGCCACGAGAAACAAGGGAAGTCTGCCATTTGCAACCACACAGACGGATCTTGAGGGCACTGTGTGAAGTGAAATAAGTCAGATGGAGAAACACACACACTGTAATGGCATCACTTGTACGTGGAATCTGAAAAAGCCAGACCCACGGAAACAGAGAACAGAGTGGTGGTTCCCAGGGACTGGGGTAGGGGAAATGCGGGACTACTGGTCAAGGGTGCGAACTCCCAATTATAAAATGAATACGTTCTGGGGATCAAACCATTATAGTTAATGATAACTGTATTATATACATGACCATTGCTGAAAAGAGTAGATCTTAAATGTTCACAACAAAAATGGTCATTATGTGACGTGATGAGGGTGTTGACTGACACTGTGGTGATAATCATTCTGCTGTATGTAAGTGAATCAAGTCAACACACTGTACACCTTAAACTTACACAATGTTATATGTCAATTATATCTCAATAAAGCTGGAAAAAAATTATTTTAAGCACCTTGGTAAGATAACTGTCCTAATAACACAACTGTACTGTGTTTGGCCACTAGATGTCAGCATAGTAAGAAATAATTTTCCCAGTAACTAGTTTATGAAGAGAATTTCTTTCTGAATTTACGATGATTAAACAGCAATAAATCTGTCACCATATTCCTGGAATGGTACCAGATCAATTTCATTTAAGAGCTCCTCTTTCCTTCTTTCAGTTAAGACAGTCATGCAGCTATACATTAACGTTCTTAAACACTGTAAATGATATCAAAGAATACAAATATACAGAACATAGAATAAAAAGTAAAAGTATAATTTAACCCCTCTCCCCCAAATCCTAATACTGACTGCACTCAGAAGAAACCACTGTTAACAGTTCTGTGTTTATCTCTCTACAGACCTTTTCCCATGCATCTGTATGCGTGTAGATGTGCATACAAACAGAAAAATGATTTTTAAAATATATGTAAATTGCATCATGCCGTATATAATGTGTGCTCCCCGCGCGCTTCACTTAGTAACTCCTAGTGAGCTTTCCGCGTCAGTAAGGTACCCCTGCCTCATTCAGACAGCTGCTTTACAAGACATTTCAAGTGTGGCCCTCGCAAGGTGAACTGCTGCCAACTCTTCACCACCACGAACGGTCCTTATACGTCCTTCTGTGCACTTTAAATGTGGCTAGAGAATGCCCATCTGCCCTCTAAAAAGAGCACACACCAGTTTACATGTCCACCACGAGGGGAAAAGAGGGCTCACTCCCTATTCCCCACAAAGTTAACAAATGACAAGGTGGCCAGCACCATGGACCGAGCAACCTCTTGGCGGGCTTGGAGTCTTAAAATACTCATTTGAGGTCAAAACTGTGGTTCTAATAATTTAGCAGAGAACACAGAAAGTGACCAAAGTCTTCTGTGCAGAAAATTATCTATTTTTAAAGTGCCTGATTTAAGAAAATGTCTTTGTACCTGGATCATGCCCAGACTAAGTTGATCTCAACATCAGGGATATATGTTATTTATTGGCAGTCCAAGGTATACAACTTAAGCAAATGCAACCTTACAACTCAATGTATTTCATGAGGTCATATTTTTTCTTTGAGATCTCAGTAAAAGTATTTAAAAGTTTTAATAGGAAGCGCCAGAAAAAGTATTAAGATAAATATGAAAATATCTCCTAACTTCCATTTTGGTAAAAATGGCAAAGTGTAAATAAACATTCAAAATCAGTCAAGGTTTTTCCTCTGCTGTGCTGGACAGTGGGGAGTGGGCACTATTCTGGTCAACAGGGGCAGTGGCTTATTCTGGAAACGCCGTTACCCCTGGCTCCGTCAGTCTGCCTTGCGGTAAATGAGAAACGGGTACTGGAAAAAGAGGGAGACCAGAGAACAAGAATTTAAAGCATCACAAGGCACTAGGCATTACGCTGGGAGGGGTCCTTTAGCAGCTTCTACGGAGGTGGGCATCGCAAATAGCAATTAGGACTGACATAAAGCTGTTCCTGTCAGACTTCAAACAAATCGACTGTAAGATCATTTATTCCTAAAGCCTTTAAACAGAAGTGTTAACTTCAGGCAGGTGTACGAGAGCCGTGAAGGAATTCTGCAGCTGCAGCTGCCGGTAACAACAAGGCAGCGTTCCCACCATGAAGTTCTGGAACCTGCAGCTCAGAAGCCATCACGCCTGAGACACGGGTCTGTCTTCACCACTAGAAAGAACGCCCTAAAAGGAGGGGGTGTGTGTGGGGGGGGTGGGGTGGGGTGGGGGGGTGGTCTTTGCGTTGTCTGCTGGTTTATCCCAACCACCTAGAACACTATGAGGCGCTCAATAAACATTTCTTGAAAGAAAGGCACTAAGCAACGGCCCGAAGCTAAGAGGTCGTGTGACGTCCTGAAGCAAGGGACAAGTGTATGGCTAATAAATGCGATTACTTCCTAAAAGGTTCATTTCCAGATGACCGTAATATTTCCTTCCCTCTTCCTTTCCCAAGGCTTTGCCTCAAGTTCTGGGACCTGAGGGCCCCTTCTTCCCGGTGTCCACAGTCCTGCTGAGTGTCCAGAGCGGCCACACCTCCTGCACGCTCCCCACAAGCGGCAGCAGCCCTCCAGGACCCAGAAACGCTTACTGGCTTATCCTCTCTTTTGCTAACAATAGCAGAACAACGGTTTAATTCTGTACTATGACATTAAGTTTAGCTTTGTACTATAACAGAAACCTGTAGCTTACAGTGTAGGTTTTTAAACAAAGAAAAAATAAAATCAGCAGAAAAAAAGCAAACAAAAACTATTTTTTCAAGAGTTCTTTTGCCTGAAATTGCAGTTAATTTTGTAAGCTTAAAGCAGCTATACTGTTTATGTGCCTAGTTGTGTGTTTTTTCAACAAACTTGAACAAACAAAGGGGAAAAGGATGCTCAAGATACCTTTATGGAGGAAGCGGCATAGAGCATGTCCTCCAGGGTGAAATGGCAACACTGGTTCAAATATTCTTGGCAAAATTCTTGAATCAGCTGCAGATTATAGAGGCTATCAGCCAAAGACATGGTTTCTTTCAAGCAAATATCTTCAAACAGGAGAAGAGGAAGGGTTAATTCCGATAATGTACATTTCATATTCATTTTGTAATTATTACCTTAATACCGATACACAGCCATGTAGAATCTGTCTGACCCACACGTATAACGGCAGTGATCACTACACAGAGGCTTAGAGACCAAGCACTCCATTACTCAACTATTTCCTAGAATTATACGTAAATGTTCCTCTTAAAAAAAGCCGTCATTACTTATTAAATTTACTGTCTGAAATATTTCTTACCGTCTATCCACATTTTAGAAACATTTCAATGGAACACTTACCTTCTAATCTGACGACACCAGGACAGTAAAAATGAATAAGGGCAGCTAACGCACAGCCATCCGAGCCGTCTTTCAACAAATTTTCTACCAACGGGATGCAAGGCAGTTGCTTAAGCAATGTCTGCTCTTTCCTATAACGAGCCTACGTTAAAAAAAAAAAAAAAAAAAAAAAAGAAAGAAAAAGAGGTGAGAGTGAATAAGTACTAAGCAACATACAGGGAAAAAATAAACAGTATTGTAGATTCCAGTGTATCAGTAATAAAATGTAAGTCAAGAGAAATGAGAACTACTCACCAACATTCTACTTCTCTAACCCTGACCACTAGACCTCACCTGACCAACAGCACTTTGGTTCTGAAGCTAAGTACTTAACATAACATTACAGTGCTCATTTATGTGAAATTCACTTAGCCTAAGAGTTTACATGTAGAAGCATCCCCAAATGGATTCTGAACATTTGTTATCCAAATCGTTCGTTCTGCTCTTTTGCAGATGATGAAATTCATTCACTTTAAGGTTAGACTTCACTTAGACCACACGTTCTTATATGGAAAGAGTGAGACTCGAGCTGAAAGAGTGAGAAGAGGCATCAGAGTTGGGAGCAGGCAGAAGAATGTGAAACTATTCTTAAAGGAAATGTGGCCATAAGAAGCATCACTTTGAGGAACTGGAATAATATTCAATACCATGAAGATATTCTGGCTTCTCACCTGAATGCTGAGACAATGCAAATGAAGTGTAATGACTTTGAAACTGAAAAAAACCCTCCTGGGTGAGGTTTCATTAGCCAATAACAGAGCAAGTATAAGGGTTTCTGCTCCCTCTCAGAAAAACAGATGAAATTCTTGTTTTTTAAAGATTGGCTGGTGTGAGTGGATACAAACTTGTAAGGTGGTTCTCTAGAAATGAGACATGCTGTAAAACTCAGAGGTTACGAGAACGAGCTCTTAAGTCAGATTACCTAGGCTCAAATCCTGGTTCTGCCACCCCTTAGCTCTGTGATCTTGGACAAGGTACTTCAGTGCTCATTTCTCGGTTTCCCCATCTGTGAACTGGGGATAATCACAGTACCTACTTCACAGCAGCACGGAGGATTACAGAAGATGATGGACATAAAGTGCGATGCACACGCGGGCAATCGCCAGAGGTCAGCTGCTACTAGCTATTAGCGCTCCTCGGGCCAAGAAAAATGATGCCGAACGCTTAATGACGATGCACACTGAAGTACTTTATTAGCAACATTTACAATTATAGTGGTTACTTATATTTAAATACAGGGTTTTTTTTTTTAAAGTAATCAAAACTAATTCTTCTTCTAACTCCATCTAAACTGATTATATTTCATAATTAAAATACAATTATGAAATGTAATACTTTCGTGAGAATAATAGAAAAATATTGTAATTTACTGAAAGAGAAAATTTACTATTTGGTGGTGAGGTCAGATTTCCTCTGAATGATATCCCTCAGAAGAGCATACACATTCAAGGAGACATTTAGCCCTACACTTCCCTCTCGCTGGCTGCTCAAGAAAAGATTCATGGAACATCTTTTCCTCTGAAGATTTTCAGAGAAGCCTGTTCCTATGAGTCAGTGGGGACTCGACATCTGTGTTTAATGGTATGTTCCAAACTCACAGACTACCTATATTCAGAAAAAAAAATCACACAGATACACTACATAAATTCTTTCCTTGATTACTGGCTTTTACATAATCCTTAGAAAACTTCCTCACTTTGCTGCTGGCAGACAATTTAAAAACCAGCCATGAAAAAAGAGGAGCAGGGAGGGGAGGAAGGAAGAGAGAAAGCAGCCAGCGGCCTCTTCTGGCCTGATGCTGCCCCTCACACTTGGTAGTAAGCACCCTTCCAGGTCCTCCCCTCCTTTCTTGGGCCAGCTAGAAACAAAACAGTCGCCTCTTGGGAATCCCCTACATTGGCTGGGCTCAGGGCCAAACTTCCCAGATCTCCAGGTCTGCCCTTGTTTTCGGCCCACGGTCTGAACTGGACTGAGCTGAGTGCCGAGAGTCATGGAACAAAGAACTGAATTGTGTGCTGTGTTGTACTGCACCCTGCCAAGGAGCACGGCTGCACAAGGCACACACAGACACACATGCAGACAGACAGACAGACACACACACACGCACACAGCTTCGTAAAGCTGCAGGCCACAGAGGCCCATGGCTTAGACCAATCAAGAGATTTATACGTGGCATGCCGAAACATCTTTGAAGATTATATCCTAGAAGAGGCATCAGGTAAACCAACTTTTAATCTTGAAGTCATGGGGGACTCCCCGAAAGTTCATCTGCAGTTCACAAAGGTTACAGAGTCTTTTATACTTGAACATGCTCTATGCTTTACAAACTTACTGCTCTTTCTACAAATGGAGAAATCTGGCATTTAACAGGGACATACATACTTTCTATCTTTCAACATTATGGTGCACTTCTAAGTTACATTTCTGTTTCTGAGGGTGTAAAATACTTAAGTGGTCTAACCCCCAGATGTCACCGTGAAAGATCAACTCTTCAAGTCAAACCAGAATTGAATCTAGCTCAGGTCCAGTACTGGGAGGGACACAGAATCCGTCACTGCTTTATTACACAAAAAGTATCCTCTACAGTTCAGGCCAAAAGGAAATGATCCTTTCAAAAAGATGACTTTACAATACAAATAATTTACATGTGCAGTTCATATTCACTTTTATTAACATTATTAAAACTAATGCAAATCCATATCCATACTTTTTTTGTTACCTAGTTACTGATGGTCTGTGAGTACTGACAGACTAGCTTACACTTTAAATTACTTTTAAAGCTTCTAATCCAAATTTTGACTAGATTTTTAAAATCTTTCTGTTTTACATTATGATCAAAAACACCTTAAAATGCAATCTCTACTTGTGACTACCAGAATTATATGTAATGACCATATCGGCAAGACATAAACGATACCATTCTACAATTACACTTCAGGAGAGCAAGCTGAAGAAGCTGTGCAAACTTACTGGAACCAATTTCCAAAACCATTTGGAAGG
Organism: Platanista minor; assembly: GCA_004363435.1. Classification (NCBI taxonomy): domain Eukaryota; kingdom Metazoa; phylum Chordata; class Mammalia; order Artiodactyla; family Platanistidae; genus Platanista; species Platanista minor. The sequence goes on along the minus strand of RJWK010039066.1, from coordinate 5,049 downwards.
AGACTTCGGAGGAAGCAGCAGGAAAAAAGGGGAAGCAAAAGGTAGAGGGAAAATTCATCAGAAGTTTTAAAAATTAACAAGTTATAGTAAAGTTTCTGTTAGTGGAGTTCCCAGTTTATAGTTCTCAAAACATTTTTTAAATGTTAATACTTTACAATTTAGCTTAAACTATAGAGGTTCCTAACGAAAAAGACCACCACCTTCCCTCCCCGGACTCCTCTCCCAACATGGATGTGTGTTTTTAGGGTACCCAGGACAAGCTGTGTACTTCGGCAGCAAAGAATTTTACCTCCCCGTCCTGGGATCACATCACATTAGAAACTAAATTTATATCACAAGCGGGAGTAGAAAGATTCTAGGGCTGGACTTGCAATCATTAAAATTCTTCGACATTAGGAGGCCAAGTCTGATAAGGTAGTCTTTTTCCCAGAAGGAAAAGAAGAAAGACTGTTTCTTAAGTGCACGAATAAAAGCAAATAACAATGTAGAACTGAACACAATGATCACTTCTTTTAATTACATGAAGAATGTCTTTCAATTAATGGGGGATAAAAAACCAGTTGGCAATTCTCACCAGTTAGTATTTTTTTTTTTTTTTTTTTTGGGGTACGCGGGCCTCTCACTGTCGCGGCCTCTCCCGTTGCGGAGCACAGGCTCCGGACGTGCAGGCTCAGCAGCCATGGCTCACGGGCCCAGCCGCTCTGCGCGGCATGTGGGATCTTCCCGGACCGGGGCACGAACCCGTGTCCCCTGCATCGGCAGGCGGACTCTCAACCGCTGTGCCACCAGGGAAGCCCACCAGTTAGTATTTTTATAGAGTCTCTAAGGCAAGTAGCTACTAACACAAAGAGAATATAAACGTTATTAATTTTACTATCTAGGGGTGTTCCAAAGAATATAATTTTATGTCTTTAAGAAGATGAATATACAATAAGCCCAGAATTTCAGATAATATGAGAATAATTTGTAACTGTTTATCTTTGTGTGTCCTAGCACAGTTTTTGGCAGAGCCCTAAATAAATATTTGTTGAAGGGAACCAAACTAAATGGGGTCTGAGTTAAAATTCATATTCAACTTCTATGCAGAAAGTTTTTCCTACAGAAATTAATAGTAAAAATAACATTATTTGGAAAAATAATATAAATGAGGTATTTTCAAGAACTTCAAAAATCAGAAAAATATCATCTCGAGAATCAGAAAGGGCTTCCCTGGTGGCACAGTGGTTGAGAGCCCGCCTGCCGATGCAGGGGACGCGGGTTCGTGCCCCGGTCCAGGAAGATCCCACATGCCGCGGAGCGGCTGGGCCCGTGAGCCGTGGCCGCTGAGCCTGCGCGTCCGGAGCCTATGCTCCGCAGCGGGAGAGGCCACGGCGGTGAGAGGCCCGCGTACCGCGCGAAAAAAAAAAAAAAAAAGAATCAGAAAAATACCAGCTTCCCACAAAGAGATAATATTTCCAATAAATTTTTCTTATTGCATCAGGAAGAATAACCCTAATAATTTTTTTGCATGTGTTTGAATCTCTCGTTTAACCAGAAGTTTCTGGCAGCTGCGGTTATGAGAGCCATAAAAAGTGCAAGAGCAGGACCAAAGAGCAGGAAGCCCCTGTGAATGCGTCGGGGCTCCCAACGAATAACAGAAATTTCAAAAACAGGAGTTTTCTTGTTTTTGAGACTAGAAGAATCCATAACACAGAAACTGATGATAATAAGACATTACTATGGATTATACAAAACAGGAAATGAGCAAAGGAGTCTCTCGTGGTTCAAATTAGTCCGCATCTCTTGCAAAATATTCAATACTTGAGCTTTTTACTAATTCAGACAAGTCTGAAAGAGCTCCCAATGGCTGCAGCTGGAAAAACTGAGCAACAAGTCAATACCACAGACTGGATTGTAACCCAAACTCTACGATACATACACAGGAGTCCATATCAATACAAATTAACACAGACTGCATTGTAACCCCAAGTACAGAGCACACACACACCAATCCATACTGATACAAATAAACGGCTGAAGGATATAAATAAATGGAGAAAGTATAAATTTCACTTACAGAAGAATTCCATTCCAGATGGTATATGTACTCTTCCCTTCAGGGAGGGAGCTTAACTTCCCTCTCCTGGAACGTGGGGTGGATTTAGTGACCCACTTCCAAAGAAAAGAGCATCCGAGGGGGAAATAGAAACATTACAATGAAGGAGACCACTTTAACCAAGTGATCAAGGTGGACACCATCAGTGACAAATTGTGTTCGTGTCACGTGCTCCCTGATGTGATGTGATGAGATGTGAAGCCACCTGTGTTATGTTCTTCTCAAAAGGCCCACAGGCCCAATCTCATCACAGGACACAGGAGACAAACCCCAATTCAGGGACGCTGGTCGAACACCTGGTCGGCACACAAACAGGTGTAATCTAAATAGCGTCTGCAGTTTAGTCAATGGTAATTACGCACCAGTGTTATTTTCCTGCTGTTGCCAAATCGGCCACGATTACATGAGATGTTAACATTGGGGGCAACTGGATGAAGCTGTACTATCTTCGGAGCTTCTCTGTAAATCTAAAATTATTCCACAGTAAAGTTGATTTCAAAAATAAATACACACGAAATTAGGTGAAGGTGGTCAAAAGGCACAAACCTCCAGTTACGAGATAATAAGTACTAGGGATGTGATGTGCAGCGTGCTGTCAACACTGCTGCATGTTCTATAGGAAAGCCGCTAAGGGGGTAAATCCCAAGGAACAAATATGTTCGTCTATTTCTTTAATGCTGTACCTATACGAGACGATGAATGTTCACTAAACCTATTGTGGTCATCATCTCATCATGTATGTAAGTCAAATCATTATGGCGCACACCCTAAATTTACACAGGGCTATATGTCAATTAGATCTCAATAAAACTGGGAATGAACAAATCAATGAGCAAATGAATAATGATGGACAGAAACAGAGGATAACCCATTAAATAAAATAAGAATCCATCAGTTCATACAGATACTAAAGAGATGATAGGTAGATTGATCAATAGATGAGGTCAGATTTGCTTATAATAGAATCCTAACTAATAAACGTAGAAGAGATGATAAAGTTAGAGAACTGCCATTCTGTAACCACCATAGTAAAAAGTAACTGAAGTAGGTATCATCAATAAATGCTAAACCCAGGAGGTGGGGAAACAGTGAAGAGGAACAGGATATTTACAGTCTCAAAGTACCCTCCTCCCAAGTTACTGATTACGAAAGGAAAAATAAGAATCGTGCAGTCAAAAAACCCAAACAATATCTTAACCAACTGATCAAAATTACTATCACCTAGTAGGGGCAAATGGATATCACATGCCTCTGGATACAATGCTGTGAAAAGGACACACTTCACATAGTATTCTAGGCTAAAAAAAAGCACAACTTAATCTAACTATGAGGAAATATCAGAAGAACTGAAATTGAGGGATATTCTAGGAAAATGACCTGTATTCTTAAAAAATGTCAAAGGTCACGAACGAAAAAGAAAAGCTGAGGACTGTTGCAGTTTAAAGAAGATGAGAGACACAACAATTAAATAGCTTACATGACCCTGGGCTAGATCCTGGACTAGAGAAATATATAAAGTTCAATTGGGATGACTGACAAAACTGGAACATAGGCTGTGAGTCTGATCAAAGCACTTTATTGACATTAAGTTACCTATCCTGTGGTCGTGTAAATGAATAGCTTTCTTCCTGGGAAATATACATGGAAATATTAAGGGGTGAAGGGGTATGATACATGCAACCTTCTTTCAAATGTTTCAGAAAAATTTACACATATATACAGTCTGTGGGTGCAACATGTAACGCACAGAGCACACAAAACGTTACACTGATGAATCTGGGTAAAGAACATATAAGGGCTCTTTGAACTATCCTTGCCAACTTTTTGTTAAATCAGAAATATTTCAAAATAAATGTTCTTAACAAGTTATATTAAATCCATACCAATCCAAACCTTTGTAGGGTCTTGTATCCAAATGCACAAGACTATTGCTCTATAAAGCTGCTGAAGGAATCTAATTTTTATAGTACTCTTAGGCAAAGATTAAAATCACGGTACTAGGATATCTAACTAATAGATAAGTTTCTTCAGACCAAATCACCTTTATAAAATATTGCTTCGGGAAAAAAAAGTTATGGTACCATCTCTGAATTTTAAAAATGTTTAAATATATACATAAATGTGAAAGTTTATAGTGAAGAATTTTGTTTTTACAAGAATGTAAATCAAGAATAAAATGATTATAATTTCTAGTCAAACCAAATGGTTCAAATGCCAAAAATCCCACTCCTGGGCAACAGAGCAAGACTTTGTAACCTACTCTGTGCTTGGCAGTGTGTTCTTCATGAGGACCCCTGTACTTCACAGACTACGTGAAATGAAGACTTACTTTCACAAAGATTTTAACGATGAGAAAAAGGATAAAATTCATTCCAAAATGAAGGTATTGAATCTAAAACATGGCACAGATGAACTTACCTATGAAAGAGAAAGAGACTCACAGACATAGAGAACAGACTTGGGGTTGCCAAGGGGGAGGGGAGACGGGGGAGGAATGGACTGGGACTTTGCAATTAGCAGATGCAAACTACTGCATAGAGGATGGGTAAACAGCAAGGTCCTACTGTACAGCACAGGGAACTGTATTCAAAATCCTGGGATAAACCAAATGGAAAAGAGTATGAATAAGAATGTATATGCGTGTATAACTGAGTCACTCTGCTCTGTACAGCAGGAATTAACACAGCATTTTGGAAATCAAGTATACTTCAACCAAAAAGTACATGAAAAAAAAATAATAAAAGAGGAAAAACAGAAAATGAAGGCATAAATGCTAGGTCTGTGCTGAAATAAAAATGTGTACTAAGCCGAATATTGAAGTGATGCACGCTCATTCATTCGTTTACTCAATCACTGACTCAGCAAATCCTGGCTGTGAGGTTAGTATGTACAATTCCATGGGCCGAGTGCCGTGAAAAAGTCAGAGTGACATGATCCAGTAGTGTCTGGATACC